>CANXYC010559772.1:0-64726 GCA_948193065.1 Aleurites moluccanus | reverse complement strand
AACATTGTATGGGGCCACTCAACTTCAATAGATCTTGTTAATTGGACTCCACATAAATATGGCATATACCCATCTCAACTATCTGATATCAATGGTACCTGGTCTGGTTCAACTACATTTCTTTCAAATGGCATACCAGTTGTTCTCTATACTGGAATTAATCCACAAGGCCAACAAGTTCAAAACTTGGCCATACCCAAAAACAAATCTGATCCATACCTTTTAGAATGGGTTAAATCTCCTGCAAATCCATTAATGGCACCCACTATTCAAAATCAGATCAATTCTAGTTCATTTAGAGACCCAACAACTGCTTGGCGTGATATTGATGGGAGATGGAAAGTAATTGTTGGAAGTAAAATTCATAGGAAGGGATTAGCAATTCTTTATAGAAGTAAAGAATTTATTCATTGGATTAAGGCGAAACACCCTTTACATTCTGCTAAGGGAACTGGAATGTGGGAGTGCCCTGATTTTTTTCCTGTGCAAGTGAATAGCAAAGTTGGGGTTGATACGAAAATTTTAGTATCAGATGTTAAGTATGTGCTTAAAGTGAGTTTAGATGATACTAAACATGATCATTACACTATTGGAGATTATTATCATGTGAAGGATATATATACTCCCAATAATGGATCAGTAGAAGGTGATTCAGGGTTAAGATATGATTATGGAAAATTTTATGCTTCAAAATCTTTCTTTGATAGTGCTAAGAATAGGAGGATTTTGTGGGGTTGGGCTAATGAATCTTCAAGTGTTGAAGATGATGTCAAGAAGGGTTGGGCTGGAATTCAGGTAATTATCGATAATCTACTTATTTAATTTAGGATTAGTACGTTATTGTATCAGTAGTTTAATCCTCAAGTTCCCATCACATAATGTAGGATAAAAAAATTTTCTGGAGTGAGTTAATTTGTGCTGTAGAAAATCAATTTAGACGTTTTTTGGGATTGATTCTTGCAGGCAATTCCGAGAGTTGTTTGGCTTGACAAATCAGGAAAGCGACTAATTCAATGGCCAATTAAGGAAATTGAAATGCTTCGCACAAATCCAGTCAATTTGTTTAGCGAAGTACTTAAAGGAGAATCTGTGCTTCCAATTTCAGGTGTTTCAGCAGCACAAGTAAGTTAATATTAGGGGAAATCGACCAATAAATCTCTCAATTATTTCAACTTTCTTAATTAGGCCTTTTACTTAATTTTAGTGTAATTAAACTCTTAAATTTTTTAATTTAGTTCAATAAATTCAATTTAAATAGAGAGGTTAAGTTTCCATTCAAATTGAATTTATTTAAATTAAATTAAAAAATTTTAGAGCTTATTTATGTTTTTGTCTTTCTTTTTTCAAATTAATCTTATATATTTTATTATTTATTTATTTTTCTAAATTTTCATTGTATAACATATTTTGTTAAATAAATTATTAATAATATAATATTTTAAGTATTTTAGAATTGATGAAATTATAAAAAATTTTATTTATGATATAATTTTAATAATTAAACCAAAATCAATATGAAAAATAAGCAAACTCATTTATTAACATGACTAATTTTTGGAGTTAATTTTATTTTATTTATTATAAATATTAAATTAAATTATTTAAATTAAATGATATTTATAATAAAAAAATAAAAAAATTATTTATTTATTAAAGCATATATCTTATATTTGATTATTGATTTGGATCTAATTATTAAGATTATATCATAAATGATAATTTTATTTATTTATAAATTTAACTAGAGGAAAAAAATAAATTTAGTTTAATACGAAAAAATTACCCATGATATTTTCTATTCCTAAAAAAATAAATAAAATAAAATTATTTTTAATTTCATAAATTTTAAAATATATAATTTAAAGATAATATTATTAATAATTTATTTATAAAATTAAATAGACAAAAAATATGTCGTACAATAAAAAATAAAAAAAAAACTAATAAAATATATAAGGTTAAATTAAATAAAAGGACAAATGTATAAAAATGTCTTTAAATTTTTTTAATTTTATTCAAATAGACCTAATTTGAACGAAAATTTAACATTTCTGTCTAAATTGGACTTATTTAATCCCTTTTAAAAAAATTTAGGAACTTATTTGAATCACAATTAAGTAAAGGTTTTAATTAAAAAAATTGACATAATAGAGGAAGTTTAGTTGTCCCTTTGCCCTTATTATTACAGTTGAGAATTTGAATTTTTGCTAATCATCATTAACTAACTAAAGTAATTAAACTATACTAGACTATTGATGCTAATCTATTGCCCTAATTACAATAATGCCTAACAGGCAGATGTGGAGATATCGTTTAAGATATCAAATTTTGACAAAGCAGAAGTGCTAGACTCAAGCTGGACCAATCCACAATTGCTCTGTAGCCAAAAGGGTGCCTCAATTAAAGGTAGTTTAGGTCCATTTAGGTTGCTA
Source organism: Aleurites moluccanus (assembly GCA_948193065.1). Classification (NCBI taxonomy): domain Eukaryota; kingdom Viridiplantae; phylum Streptophyta; class Magnoliopsida; order Malpighiales; family Euphorbiaceae; genus Aleurites; species Aleurites moluccanus. The sequence continues at coordinate 62,294 of CANXYC010559772.1, read as the reverse complement.
GTTTTGGCTTCAAATGGCAGGGAAGAGCACACATCAGTGTTCTTTAGAATATTCAAAGGCCAAAACAAATATGTGGTGCTAATGTGCAGTGACCAAAGCAGGTTAGGTCCCTCTCTTTTCCTATACTTCTTAAGCCACCAATTCTTACCCAAATTCTAAAATTTTTCTTGACCTTCTTATTTGTGCTTTTTTTTTACTTTCATAATTTGTAGGTCATCACTAAACCCAACTAATGATAAGACCAATTATGGTGCATTTGTGGATATGGACCCTGTTCATGAGCAGGTTTCATTAAGGACCTTGGTGAGTTCAATATGATCATTTTTTTTCTTTTAATTAGTAATTTCATAATTTTTGAGATATTTTGAGTAGTACTGCATCGAAATTCATTATTTAATATGACATGATTAGATATATAATTTTTAAATTAATGTACCTCTAAAATTAACATATAACTTTTATTGGTTGAAATGACAAATTTACTTGAATTAAATTATATATATATATATATATATATATATATATATATATATATATATATATATATATATGAGAGTATATATTAATTATAATAATTAATATGACGAGTTCAAAAGAAAAAAAAAGGTCTATGGTTGACAAAAGATTCACATGCATATGGAGAGGAAACCAAAAAGTTATAACCTAGTGGTCATGTCCTAAGTTCAGAGACCATTTCTTTTTTGTATCCAATCTAGTGCATATTTTCCTTGCATCTTTCAATCAATTCAAAATGCTTGTAGTTTTCAAACTCTATATTGGCTCACTATAATTTATTTATTATGACCTATTGTTGTGCCCTAGGTCCATTATTTATTTAGTTGCATAGAGTAGTTTTGTGCAATTGATACATCAATAATTCAAGATTATCCCCTAACTATTTTGGACTATAGATCCCTAGTTCTTTAATTTTTTTTTACTTGCATGCTTTAAGGCCATGATCTCTCTTGTAGTCCTATTGGCTTTTTGTCTTGATACACTTGGGTTTTGTCCTTTTTACACAGATTGATCATTCTGTAGTGGAGAGCTTTGGTGGAGAAGGAAAGAGCTGCATCTTGGCAAGAGTCTACCCACTATTGGCTATAAATGAGGCTGCCCACTTGTTTGCTTTCAATAATGGAAGTGAAAGTGTGACCATCACTAGATTTAGTGCTTGGAGCATGAAGAAGGCTCATATTAATTGAAAAGAAAAAGCATAAAGTTAGAGAATTGGAGATATGACAACCAAAGAAGCATGGAATGAGAGATGGATTTTAATTTTATCATGAGAAATATATAACTATGCATTTTGGCTGTCATTTTTTCCTATTTAATTGTCTTGTCTCTAGCTAAGATGTAACAAAAGAATCCAAAGGATTTTTATTTTCCAAAAATAGTACAAGAAATAAGAAATAAATGATTACAATATTAGAATAAGTGATTACATGATTTATGCGATACAAATACCAATTTGAAATATGAAAATATATAAATAAAATAAAATAAAATAAAATAAAAATTATATTCATATTTTTTATAAATTTAATTACAATTAAAATTAAAATTCGAGACTTCACAAATAATTCAACCAAAGGGTTCTTGATTCATTTTCTTTTTTGTCACCATATGTATAGAACATAGAATGAGGGATAAAGAAAAAAAATTCATTTAGATAAAAATGTAGAATATACACAATAACAAGCAAGTCGCATGAAATAAAAACATCGATTTACTTTATATAGTCTGGAATAATATAGGGAAACTAAAATTCAAACTTTTGCAACCCAATACAAAATTGTATGACGCAACAGAATAGACATTCTTAACAGGATGAAGAAAAAAAAGAAAGATGATAAAATTACTGAAATATACACAGACAGAAAAAAAAAAATGCCAAAAGCCCCAAAATTTTCACTACCAAGGACACTGCTGATACCACGCTGCCCAGCCTCCACTCCCAGTTTGGTCTGAAACCCTAATACTACTGTTGCTAGCACTCAGGAGGGCGCTCAACTTGCTGATTTTCCCCAGTTCGTGCCCCTACGCTCTTCTGCAATTCAAGAACCATAGGATGCAAATCATAACTGAAAATTAAACTTCACACATACATCAGACTTTTTGTCTTGCAGGATCAACTTAGGTACACTAGATGACTGCAATAACATTAAAAATGCGATGGGGAAGAATATATTAGCAACTACAGAAACTTGCAATCATATTTTTTGAGTCAAATGCATTAACAGATGAACACAAAAGAGGCAAAAATCTAATAGATGATTATACCTTCTTCCTGCCCTTTTTTCCATCATTATTGTTATAATCCTCATCCTCATCGTCATCCTCATCTTCATTTTCATGCTATAAGAAATTATCCAGCTTTTGGATAAATATCAATTGTCGATACTATCTTAGCAGGTACGAGTTACGATTGCCAATTAGAGTTTTTACCAATTAAAAACATATTTTTATTCTGAATCAATAATTGTTATTCCAAACACCTCTAGGGATTATGCCCAATGATGACATAACAAACAAAACACATAGACACCGAAGACCAAGATAGCTTCCCATACTTGAATATATTTATATATATATATATATATATAGACTAATTTGAGAAAGAGAGTGGAGAGGATTAAAGCCTGGAAAAACAGGCGAGGACAAGTGATTGTTTGTTCTATGCTGTTCAAGACGGCAATTTGGCTTTCAATGCTTCAATAACTGCAGAAAAATCATCATCACTAAGGCCATGACTTAGCTACCTTACATAGTTAGTTGGCAGTTGCCGCGATTGGAGACGGTTGGGAAACAGATTCTGCTAATCTCAGAGTAAGTCTCATGTCCTGACACCATTAACCTTGTTTTCAGATGATAGCATTATAAAAAATAGTACAAGAAATTTAGATAAATTACAAACTTTCTGCTGATGCTTCAAGGGGAAAGCGGCCGGGAATAGAGACTTGATCATACATGGACCTTTAAGAGGGTACATTGGTGCACTAATGGCATCCTGTGACACAACCTGCAATCCCAGTAAAACTTCAGAAAACAGGTTTCAACATTGACTTCCAGAAGGAAAATTACTTCATAAGTGCGAGAACTATCAAATAAGAAAAAAATTGTTTCAAGTAGTAACATCATCCCATTCCCCGAAGGGATGAGAAATGTTCTTGACAATTCAAAAGCTGGCTAAATCACCTATTAAATAATAACTTCTAGTATCCAATTACAGATTTAACAAGTATTCTACTAACAGTTGACCCGTGAGGAAAACTTTCTTGCTTATAGTTATAACCCTAGTAAAGGACATAATATAAAGAATTCTTATCAATTTGACCATCAGGAGAAGAAAAAGGGAAAAAGGAGGTATTTGTACAAATTCCACAAAAGCAAGCAAGAGGAAGAATCCAATAAAAAAGCTTGAAATGTGTTAAAAGCTGAAAAGTCACGCAGAAAATAAATTTCTGTTTAATAGAGAAAAGAAACGGTACCTTCCCCATGATGTCTAAGTATGGAGCCACTGTTTCATACAGAGGTTTGTCATCTGAAAGATGGCACCTAATGCTTCAGTTTTCTACTAGCCATTCACTGTGTTATAGAACACAGATAAAAAAAAAGTTACGTTATATTAAGATTAACACCAGATAAATATAACTGAAATTTCTGGACTACAACGGGCTTCAACAACTCACATCTATGAAAGAATTGTGCATCAATTGCTCCTATAAGTTCAGCTCTTGCCAGAAGAACGGCTGCCCTCCTCCCTTTCTTCTCTATATATTGTTGATTGCCCTTTACCATGTGAACTGGCTTGGGAAGATTGGCCAGGGATTTCTCACATCCGTAATGTTATAATTAAGCAGAGGAGTCCCTTATTATTTCAGATAGGATTTGGAGCATCACTTCCAATTGGAAGAGCAGAGTTGTGCAGGTTTGTCTTATAGGTCACCGCTACTTGCTTTTATATACCAGTCATATTTCCATTGTAAAATGTTCATTGTAAATCATATTTCTGGCAGGATTCTCTTTGAAATTCTCTTACTTAAAGCTTGGAGGCTCATCGTGGATCCCACTGTGAACTCAATTCAATGTTGACCCAGGTGAATTACATTGATTATTTGTAAATATATTCGATCGAACACATTGTATTTCCCAAACATCATTGTCATGTTTTTGAGTAACCCAAGATACAAATATAATGGGTTTAGGGGTGAAGGTGTTATTTGTGGAAATCTCAAATTGGAAGTTTCTCCTAGATAGCAGTTGCATCCCTTGCCCCTTAACCCCTTCACAGCAATTTTACCCACAATAAGTTACTAATGATTGCATATGCTGCTGCTATTGAAATTTTACTGTTTTAAATTTCATGCAGTTGTTTCTTATGGGCAGCATTTGTGCTATGCTCAGAGTAGGGCAAAAGGTCAGCGTGACTTGCAGTTTATTCTGCTACAGAAAAAAAAAAAAAAAGGCTTTAGTTTTTTTCTGGAGTTCATTCTCCCAATCTACTGTAAGTACTTTGTGTTCTTTTATGTAAGAGAATATCAATGCAGATTGTGCCAGTCAAAGTGGCAACACTTTTCTTGTTAATATGGACTTTGGTGGGCATTGTTTCATCCTTTGAACCTCACATGTATACAAATTTTACAGACCAAATTTTTTATTTTATGTTTCTAGCTATTCATAGCAGAGGTTTTGACTAAATACTATATCCATAAAATGAAGACAGATTGCTATTTCCTGAAGGTCTCATGAATAGAAGCATTTTTTGGATGTTGATCTGCCATCTTTGAAGCTGATTACAATGAAAGTTTTTCAATTTGCAATTTCTGAAGTAATGACTGTTCATTACATAGATCACATATTATCATGAAAAGACTTCTGTACGGTACCGCGACTGAGATTGGATTATAAATGTAATCAGTTTTCTGAGATAGATTTTGTGGGTTTTACTCCGCACATCATTGCATCCTGTTACAAATACGAAAATTTTTACAATCTTTAGATAGAAAGAGGATCATTGGATTCTGATGCTAGTTTAAGAGCAGTTGCCATAATTTTCTGCTTTTGGCATCTACAGACCATCTGTTTATTAAAGAGCATCCTGCTGTCCAGCCTCAAACTTCGCATTAATAATGATAACCAATGAATTGGGAGAATCCAAAACTTTTGATTAACTTTAATTATTAAAAATTATATTAATGGTGGTTGGTGATGTAATCCAACAAAGATGGAGATCAATAATGATAATCATAACATACATTACTTTAATCCAATATCAATGGCTGCATTGAAATTTTAGTTTGTGACGTGACTTCCACACCTTCTATTGCATTGCATGCGACCAGACTGCAAGTGAACAGAAGATTAATTATCCTATTCTTTAAAATTAATTAAAAATCTTTCTCATAATCATTGTTATTATTAGTATTATAAATAAACTCATCCACCAAAAAATTTTCAAATGTCATAATTAATCAAAATTTACCCAAATCTTTATGAATATTAGCTCACCTAATAAGCCCTTGACTCTTGATTGCTAACTAATTCATCTGTACGTGTTACTAGGAAATTAAAATGTAATTATAATTAATTAAGATTTGATTAAGAAGTTGACTTTTTAAATGAAGTTGGATACCAACTCCACCAACTTAATTTCACTTGTTAATATTTTATATAAGCTAAACTTATCAGCGATCAGATATTTTAATTAATATAATTTTTTTATTTATTTTTATAAATAAAAAAAATATTGATATATTTTTTTTCTTCTTTATATATTTTTATCTTATTAAATTGATGTATAAATATATTTTCTTTTTCATTTTATTAAATCTGTCTAATTAATCAATTTAATAAAAAATAAATAAACAATTCATATTGAGTCGAAAATTTTTCTATTAGCTGCATAAGTAAAATTATTTTAATTAATTATGCAATGAATTATATATACACTTGCCAAACTTATATTATGGAGTTTTCTTTAATTTATGCTCTCTATTGAGGTTATCCAGATGTATAGATATTAATTTATAGTTATTGTCTTATTATGTGTCCATCTTTTATTTTATATATTTTTTTTATACGCCGCATTATATTTTTTTTAAAAATATTTTGACACTTAATAATTTTTTATAAATAATATAACTCATCAAAAAAATATATAATAAAAAATAAGACACATAATAAAACTAAAAAAATCTCTAATTAATTTGATTTTTATATTTTCTGGAATTGGTTAAATATTAATTGTACTATTAAAAAGTCCTAATAACATCTGAAATATATATATATCAAGAACATGTGGAGAGCAAAATTCAATCTTATCATGTATCGTAGAAGCCAAAAAACTTTAAGACAATTCGTGTGTGATGCAGAATTATAAAAATATTAAGACATAAATCATATGATGTAAAAGACAAAGACAAATCTTAATTTTTTTTTAATTTCTCTTTTTTTTTTTTTTTTTTTTTTTTTTTTTTTTTTGTCCACATTGAAAATTACTCTATTATGGTTTATATTATACATATCTATTATTGTTGCCCTTGAATGTAGGTAACTTAGCTAGTTTGAAATCTTCCTTTATAAAGTTAACACTAACAAACTAATGCAACAATTTATGACCATTTTAAAAATATAGAGCTCTATATTACTATATGTTTATTGCTTAATAATTAATTCATCCACCTACTACTCTTTAAGCCTTCTTCTCCTAAATGGATAATTGACTTTACTTTTATATATAGTTAGTATCATCATTTCTTAAATCCTCTTACACTTTAATAATAACATATTAATTTTGTATGCTTTATTTAATATCATATTTAATGAGGAATAAAAAAAATCATCAATAATATAAAAACATGTATATATATAAAAAATTATTTTTCTCAATAAATAAATAAATAAAAAATAAAAAAAATCACAATTTCTTTTCAAAACTTCTATTTCTTTACATTATCTCATTTTATCTGCTATAACTTTACTAATTTAAATATCAAAATTTTCTCGCCAGTACAATTTCGACAAATTTATGATTCCTCCTTATTTGATTTTAGATTATAAATTTGATTTATAAAAATAATACATCTCCATTTTAAGTATCGACTAATTTATTTACCATCAATATTCATTACTTATACAATTATTCAATATAATTAATAATAGATAATATAAATATTTTCTTATAAAATTAATGTCTAAAAATAAAAAATATACTAAATTTCAAGGTTGATGAAAAAATAATAATAGACTATGTCGGAAAGAGTAATTCATTAATTTCATAAACAATTAGTTTTGAGGTAGAAATGTTATTCTTATATAAATACATTTTAATTAGCACACAAATATAAATACATCAAATACTATATATTATTCTTATAAATTTTTATATTTAACATATACTTTCATGCTTTAAATTGAAAACAAAAAATTAGTAAATAGCATAAAAATAAATAAAAAACTTATGCATTTAAAATTCTATAAAATAGAAAGAAATTAATTTATTTTATGAAAATATTATTTTTTAATGAAAAAGTATATATATTTTATGGAAGAGTAAAAGTAAAAAAAATAAATTAGTATGGAAATATGTTATTTATAAAATAAATTAGTACGGAAATATGTTATTTATAATTATATAAAAATAAATTTATATAAATATATTTTTATTTTAATAATATTTTACATGAGCAAAGAAAGATGTTATCTTATTTAATAATTTCTTTGCAAAAAGGTAACATGGAAGCACATCATTAATGGTGTTTACAGTTCAATAATCTAATGACACACCCTTAAAGATTTGATTGCCATCAAATTATTTGGATCACACACAAACTTTTCTTCAATTACTATTTCTAAACAGGTTAATTACTTATTAGTAATCCATAATCAAAACTAAAATCCAAACAATTACTAGTTGTAAAGCCATTAAGAATTTTAATTAAAAAAGAAATTATAAGCCATCTCTTTCTCTTCCCCTCTTTCAAGGACAAAAATCCAACTATTTCTTCAACCTCTAATCATGACACCTTTGTGACAATTACTCTCTTCCTCTATAATCTCTCTCTCTTTCTATAGAAACTTGCTTTCTTTCTATATATATCAAGTAACTCCGTTAGACCCGGTCTATCCATCTATCTACATTACCCTTTTTCATTTTCATCAGAGCTCTTTATTACCCTCCTTTTTCTCTCTCTAGGGTTTGATTCTTTAACACAATCTTAACCATCTCTCTTTATCTCTCTGTATTTCTTGAAATATTTCATCTCTTAGAATGACTTCTGTTAGAAACAATTTTTTGCCTCCTGGGTTGGTTTCCAATCTTCAGGAAGTATTGTTAAGCAGAAAGGGTGATGATGGAGACCAATCAAATGATAATAATGATAAATCAACTGAACCCTCTACTTCTACTTCTGTTGAAAATGCTCCTGAGACTGAAGATAATGCTAAACCTGTTATTTTGGTTACCAATGGAGATGGGATTGAGTCGCCTGGTCTTGTTTATCTTGTTGAAGCTCTGGTTCGTGAAGGCTTATATAATGTCAATGTCTGCGCGCCGCAATCGTGGGTTTTCCTTTGCTTATTTATTTATTTGTTCAGTTTTGGATGGCCTAGTGTTAATTATCTTATCTGGGTATGTGGGTTCTCTTTAATTTTTTGTGATAATTACGTTTGCCTAACTTTTATGCTGTTTTGGGATGCCTTTATTTTTGAATCAGTGTCACATATTCGTGTTTCTAATTAGTTTTGTATTTGCGAATGTGGATTCTCTTCACTTCATTATTAGTTGTTTGTCGTTGTATTTTGTTGTTATTTGGATAAACTTTTATTCAAGGATATATGGGTTCTCTTTAGCTTCTTATTTCTCTTGCATTTTTTTTTACTTTTTTTTTCCTGTGTTTTTGAAATAGATTTTATGTCTGCCTTTTCTCTATCCCAGTACAGGTATTGAATTTTGTAACATCTTGTGATTTTTTTTCTTTTGTTCTCGAATGTGTTGTTTTAGGGACAAATCATTATCTGGTCATTCCGTTACCCTGAGAGAAACGATTTATGTTTCTTCTGCTGACATTAATGGTGCCACAGCTTTTGAAGTTTCAGGTAGGACAGTATTTTAATTTTGCTTGTAATTTATTTTACCCTGAATGACAATTGATTTTATTAACAAGGATATTAAGGTTGATGATGCTTTTGTTGAATATGAGTAACCTCTAGCTATTTTGAGATGCATAAATAATTGATATTTGTTGATTTTGTTTTATGGTTTTAAGACAATTATGTGAATTTTAAGTTTTTCAATTTTAGCTATTCTTTGGCCCAGAACTGTGATAAAATTATGGAACTGAGAACGTTTTGTCAACTTTAATTTTTTGTCCTTTGATTGGCTACATATATCTGTTAGAATGTCTACCTTTTAGTTTCAATTGCTTATTGTAATAAGATTTGGTGATGGTATTGTCATTCAGGGACTCCTGTGGATTGTGTCTCGTTAGCATTGTCTGGAGCACTGTTTTCTTGGTCAAAGCCTTTGCTGGTTAGCTTTGATATGCTCTTATGTATGAGATTACATACAGTTTTTGGTATTGATATTTTCTTGAGAAGTTTTATTTGATTTGATTTTCAGGTGATTAGTGGAATTAACCGGGGATCAAGCTGTGGACACCACATGTAAGCGCTTAAAAGAACTTTGTACACCATACCATGTTATGGTGTTTGAGTGTCCAATAGTTTGTCTGTGAAGGACTATTCCTCCAAATTATTTTCTTGTGGTTAAATTTTCTCATCTGAATTTGTATGTCTCAGTCATAACAGACTAGCAGTAGTATCAGTACATCCTTCATAATAGTTATATCTTTTTCTCCCAGCAATTCATTAAATTCCAACCTTTTGTTTGAAGGCTCAATATTAATTTGTTTTTTGAAAATCCACCAGGTTGTACTCAGGTGTTGTTGCTGGAGCTCGTGAAGCATTAATTTGTGGTGTTCCATCTCTATCAATATCAATGAACTGGTAAGTTGATGACGTGTACTTAGTTGCTTTTACTCCTTATTATCTGTAAGCAATTTCTTAGAGTTTTAATCCATTACAGGAAGAAGGATGAAAGCAAGGAAAGTGATTTTAAGGATGCAGTTGCTGTATGTCTGCCATTGATAAACGCTGCTATCAGAGATATTGAGAAGGGGAGTTTCCCAAAGGGTTGCACTCTGCATATAGAAATCCCCACATCACCGGCTGCAAATAAGGTTAGCATTTTTATATTTTGTTGCTGAGAAATCTAATAGACTTGTGACACATTAGTAATATGCCTCCTGGCTTTAGACCATTGTCATACTAATGGTGTTGGCTGTAATCCATGCAAATTATCTGTTCGCGAATGTTTTCTCATTAGAAAGCATCCACCTACATACAGTAGATAAATTGGAGGTGCATTCTGAATTTTTTTGGGGAAAGTTGCCTTTGGAGAATCTTGTTGAACTTTAATTGTTAACCAACATGTGAATGCTGAAGTGCTTGCTCCGCTGGTCCATCTCAAGTTTGAGAAGGCAGCTTTTTGTGAAAGTTTATATTTAGCTCCAGAAATAAGCATTACTACACTTTCTTTTAGTAACTTGGGGTGGTAGTTTGGATTGCCAAAAGAAACATGGTTTTAGAAGAAACATGCATGCTCTTGGAATTTTTAAGTTTAGAGTTTAGAGGGAATATCTTTATGTATCTTTTGTTGCTTTTGCTACGAAAGTGTATAATTTCTGTTTGGAGGTGTTACCTTTGTTTACAATTAGGAGCTACCTCTTTTTCTTTTTCTTTTTTTTTTTTCTTTTTTTTTTCTCCCAACTTTCGAAGATGATTATGAGACAGTCTCATTGTTCTACAGCTAACCCCATTAGTTTGAGATAAGCTTCAATTAAGTTGAGATGTTACCTTGTTAGAAAATTAATTAAGGTTCTCAAGTGTTGGTGTTCGTACTGCTCCAATAAAATCTCGTCCTTTCATTGTACAACTGTTTAATGATATTTACATCATAATATAATCCACCATAAGGTAAACACTTGTGTAGATTTCATCCTCAAAAGTTGTATCCTGGAATAACTTGTATATGATTGATGCATTGAATTTCCAAAGTTCATGTGGGTATATCTCTTCTAATGTGTTGGCATGATCATGATTATTTGGCATAAAATAAGGTTTTGATAATTGTGTTTTAAGGTTTATCTATTAATCACCTCGACACTAGAGGGACTTTTGGGCTTAATGATGGATGAAAAGGAAATAAGTGAAGCTTGGAAGTGCGACTTGCACATATTGCTAATGTGTGAACATGTATGAAATGTCTGAACTCTGTTAATCTGAGAGCAATAGTAGGAAAACTTGCACTTCTAATATCTTATGATAGACTTAGCATACCTCAATGTGTTTTGACCAGCAATTATCTGTGTTGTATGGGCTGCAAGTGGTCGATTGCAGGCTTTATGTCCAAGCATATTGCAAGGCTTAAATTTGATCTATATCCTGGGCTAGGAGAGTCTTTAGGAAATTCTGTTACTAAATATTTTAAATGAAATTCATGTAGAATTTCAAATAAAAAACCACAGAACAGAAATGTTTCTTTGAATTTTTAATACATAGGCAAGGTCCCATCCTCTGCCTTTTATAGGTTTTACCATAAGCCTTCCTGGTTTCTTACATCCTGTATATTTACACTTTAAATTTGAAGTGATCAACAAAACTGAAGGTGTAAACTTTTGGTTATTCCTCTTGTACTCTGGAATCGTACAGCATGGCTTGTATTTTGACCCTTGATGTTCAACTTAAAACCATAATTTGAGAGTAACCATTAATTATAGAATCTAATATTGGTCAATGATGTACCCTGATTGGCTTTATGGCCTGATCTGAACATATGGTGTTTTAAGAAGGTTAAAATTTTTAATTTGCTTTTGTCGATTAGAATTTTCTCCCATAACTTCTAATCTTTCTCTACTCATCCCCCTCTCATTACTGCAAGCAAACTCTCACTGCATTTTTCTGTAAAGGAGTTATGCTCTTTTTGTATAAAATATCATGAATATCATAATACAAAATATCATTGCCTATCACCTTCTCACTGGTGATAATTTTTTAGATTCTTATGTGAACACCACATTTTGTTTGGCATGCAAGAGATGACATTACAATTATCAGAAAATGTAGCCGAAAATTGTTTAAAGTGGAAACAAAAAATCCATATAGCCGACCTCAGTTAATTTTGAGATTAAGACTGAGTTGAGTTGAATTGAGTAGCATATGAGCACCACATTTTATGTCAGCTAACACTCTATATGTTCGACCTTTGGCATGTGTTAACTTGACAGGGTCTCAAATTGACTAAACAAAGTATGTGGAGGTCCTTGCCTAGTTGGCTAGCTGTTTCAGCTAACCGGCATCCTTCTGCTGGTTTCATGTCTAATCAACAGAGTCTTGGCATCCAGCTTGCACAGCTTAGTCGAGATGCCTCTGCTGCTGTGAGTAGCTCTTACTAAAACTCATTGCATTGGTTCTTTTCCACTATAATTTCTTTTACAAAGGACAATTGTTGTACATCTCTCTCTTCATTGATGGCATTGTTTTTTTGCCTTTCTCAGGGTGCAGCTCGCCGTTTGACCACGCAAAGGAAGAATGTGGAGATTGAGTCAGTTGGGGCTGCAGGGAAATCCGATGCTGGTCAGGTGAAAAAGTATTTTCGTCTAGAGGTAAAATAATTCCTCTACTAGCACTATGTTTGCAAATGACTCTAATTATGGCCTTTTAATTGTTGCAAGAATGGTTTCTTATGGCTTGTGTCTGTCAGAATTTGTTTGGAGAAATAACATAGTACCTGTACATCCAGTAGGAAACTTCAGTGTTCTGCAGTTGTTCTTTTCCCTACTGGTTGAAAGCTTCTTTCACTGGTTCTTATATTAGTCTCTTCACAAATGGAGTTGCTTGAAATTGTTATGCTAAACAAAACAAGATCTATAAAGTTGGATAGTTAATGTGGAACTACATGAAACTTGTTTTCAGTGCATCTCTACAGTTATCTTCTGAGAACAGAAGTGGTCTTGTGATACAAATGTTCTTAATCTTCCACTTTTTCTTTTTATGTTTGGTTTTTTATTCTGATTGACCCTGCTTGCCAGTACTGATACCTGCTTCTTTTCAATGAAAACTTATGGTTCCTTGTTGATGAACTAAGTTAACATTGGTATGAATTTTTTATTTTCAGTTTCTGGACAAGGAGCAGGCAGATACAGATGAGGATCTGGATTTCAGAGCGCTTGAAAATGGTTTTGTAAGTTAAATATTTGTGCTTTTGATGTTTAAGGATTCAGCATTTGTGTTTGAAACCCCAAGGTATCAGTTTGACCTTAGGTTTCTTGGGTTATATTATGAGCCATTTGTGGGATGGGTCAATCTGCAAGCCTGTGGCTTTTGCTGGTGTGGAAGGCTGGAAGCCATCATCATATCAACAGTTATGATTGGTATTTTGGTTTTGGTTCTTGATGATGATTTACACTCATTATACTATTTGCAATTAAAAACCTTGATCAAGGACTTGCAAGTGATAAGGTTGTAATTGTAAACAAAAAGACAGTACTAATGATGAACAACTTTGTTAGGAAGTCTATAACTATTATATTTGAATGCTAAAACTAAAGATTTGTTTGATGAACAACTTAAGCAAACTATTTCCTCAAATATGTAACTAATTCATTTCTTTCTTATATAATTGTGAACGCTAGGTTGCCATAACTCCTCAATCGCTTTCTCCACATATCGAGCCAGAAACTCATGTAGCAGCCTCAGATTGGTTATCTTCTGCACTTGAAGGAAACCAATAAAAGCCTAATAAGACTGAGATGATAACTGATTTTGTATACATTTCACGTTGTATTAATTAGTTATCAATTGATTTGTGATTTTTTTTTTTTTTAAATCTTACCCTTAAATTTATTTTTCCCAAATATTTGGTGGAGTTGGGTGGTTTGTATTTAGTAGTTGCCTATACAAATGTAATTTAGAATGGCAGGGTCCTAATTGAGTGATCTTGCCTTGTTCTCCAATTGTTGTTTTTAACTTTTCCTTTTCTGGATATGTGTCTTCTATTTTATTCTTAACATTTGTTTCATGATTATCAATAGCAGTTCTAATTGAGAGAATACTCCCAATGTTTTTTTTGCAACCTGTTGTGGATGGAATGTGGAATTTTTTGCTATGTTTTATATGTCTAAAATATTGAAAACAATTCATTTTAATTCTTATAGTGATTTAGAATTGGGCAAGTGTGAACAAATTGCACCTTCAGGGCTAAAAGCTCAAGCAGTAAGCCAGTAAGTACTAATGGCTTACTTTAAAATATGAAAAAGAATAAAAGAAGGGAATTTCTTAATCTCTTTGCAATTGTACTCTCAAATTTTAGTTCTATTTGTTTGTCTTAATCTAAAATTTTAATTTCAATTATGTCATAATTAAAATTGAAATAATATATATATATTTTTATTATTAATTAAAAGAAAGAATAGAATTAAATCCTTAATTTCAATTTGAGTCAATTGAGCTTTTTAAATTTTTCAATTTCTTTAATTACCACAAATCTGAATAATGATTTAATTATTAAAAACTAAACTAAATTATGAATACAAGCCAATTTGACTTTTTAATTATTAATAAAATAATATAATTTTAACTCAAGATAAAGATGAAATAACAAAATTTAAACTTGTAAAACCATGAAAAAGCATTGTCATAGGCATAAAAAATATTCGGATTTTTATAAAAATATCGAGAAAAATAAAAATAAAATTATTTTTATTGTTTCAAAAATATTTTTTAAAAAATATTACATATTTAATAAAAAATTATCGAAAAATACGACATGTACAAAATATATAATAAATATATATTAAATATATTTTAAAATTATAATTTTAAAATAAAAAAAAGTAAAAATAAAATAAAAATAAAAAAACCTGTGTACAGTGTAATATCCTAAAAACATTTGTCATTTGGACAAGATTGACTGGGCTATTCTGGGCTCTACTAGGACAATTATGGACTTGAGGAAGCCCAATAGGTATCCTCATTCAATCTCTTCCGTCTCTTCAGACTAGCACTGTAATACACACTTGAATTTTCACTAGGGTTTGAGTTAATTCTCCTAATAATGGCAACCAAAACCCTAATCCGAACCGGAGCTTCACTAATGAACCGTATGTTCCTATCGACTCCTGTTCTCCACCAGAACCAGAACACGAATCGTCAAATTGCATCTCGCGGCTACGAAATCACTCCTCAGCTATTCCCTTCTCTCTCCAAATTCCAAAACTTTCTTCATTTTCCCCAAAACGACGCCCATTCCGTTAACAGACTTGCCGATGAAGGATTTTTGCACCCATGTGGCCTCCCTTCTCTCGGTTTCTTCTTGCCCGATGGTACACCCTGTCTCTGTCTCTATCTCTCAATATTAGTTCCTTTTTTTGGGTTCGAGTTATTTTTAGGAGAAAAACTTATTGGTACCAAAATTAGTGGATATCAGTTTTTAATTAAGCTTATCGCTGTTAATTTTGTATGTCAATTCCTAAAGTTAATTAGGCTTTTGAATATTTGCTAAGTGGAGATAAGTGATTAGGAGTTAAGAATTGATAAACCCTGTGACCTCCATTTTCGCTGTTGATGCTCATGGAATTTAGAAGGAAAGTTGTTCTATGGAATCCTTTTGCCTGTACAATTGCATTTCTCTAATGTTAATTTGCTAATCTAACATTTTTGTGGAAAAAGAAGCCCCATTGTGATGTTTTTCCTAATATTCTTTGTAAGCAACAAAAAGAAAGTTGAAAAGAAAGAAGATCTGCTGTTTGAATCCTTATTGATCATATAACTTTAGGGGTTGTTTGGATAAGTGGTCATTTGAAATTTATTGCAGATTTAGATTTGAATTTCAAGTGTAAAATTATAAATTTCAAATGCTCAATCATTTCAAATAACTAGCTGTCCAAATGGACCCTTAGTTATCCAAATGCCTTATCTTGTTTATCACATTTTTCACTTGTCCTTTGATAACTGTTGAGTATTGATGTTACTGTTTATATCAATTATTTTTTCCCCCTTTTTATTTTACATTAATTATTGGTCAATCTTTAGGTTTTCAATTTGGTTTATGACTTCTTCATTGATAAAGGATGTCCATAGTGCACAAGGCACCCTATTTGTGCCTTTCTCATTTATTACTGGTGATATTTTTCCATGTCCTGCAACAATATTCTCAGTTTCTAGAATATCCTTTTCATTAATTAGTAAACGAGCACCATTGATGTAGAGCCATATACAGTTTTTATGCTTGGTTCATTGATGCCTTCATTTGGTGATTAGAAGTGCATGATTCATTTGGAAAGGCAACATCTATGGGAATTATTTCTTAGGCATAACTTTGTTTTCAAAATCCAAGTAATTCAGATAAACCATTTAGTTTTTCATTATAATCTTCGGGCAGTATTCAAGCAATAATATTTAGATGTAAATTCTTGTTTTAAATAGGCGTTGCCTTAATGGTTTAAGATAGCATGCTAAGGATCACTAGGATATGTTGATACGGTGCCTGCAATACTTATGCTTCTTGATACAAGAGGACTTGCTTTAGGAATCTGAATATTTGCAGTATTTACATATATATGGTCGAACAAATTTTATGATTTTGGACCGTGAGGATAGGGAAAAGGTTGTTTATTGTGATACTATGACCAAGTATACGAGTCACCAGTTTCTTAGTTTATTCTGCAAATTTGATGCAATCTGCTTTTTGGATTGATCTCCCCCAACTGATATCCGCTCCATGATTTGGCTCATGGAAAATCTTCAATCTCAGCTGTTGCAAGATTTTTGTTGAGGTTCAGCTATATCCTTTGAATTTCTGCTAAAAATATGAAAATGAAATTACTTTACACAGTTTCCAGAAAAAAAATAAAATAATAAAATAGTGTTTAGTGGATGGCTTTTGGTTTGCAAAAATTGGTCTTCTAACAATTAGATGTCACTAAGTAGGACTGTCTAGATATGTGTTCAGCAGCTTTAGGCTAGGAGTTAAGTAACTTGCATTGCTTGCGTTTCCTTTTTAATTTATGTATAACTGGTCTGATCCTGTTCTTCAGGAAATTCATCAAGTGAGCCAATGCTCCTGATTAAGAGGACATATCAGCCTAGCCTCATCAGGCGTAAAAGGAATCACGGTTTCTTTGCACGGTATCTTTCTCTCACTTTCTCTCCCTCATTTCCTCCCCACAGTTTGACTCATGATTTTCTATGGAAACAGACAACTTAGAGTGGTTGCTAACTTTTTTCAACTTTAGATAAAGAAAATCACAGATTCACAACTTCTGGTACGAGTGCAGAATTTACGTGATGATGTTGAATTTTACAGGGATGTGTCTTGTTATTTATATTGTTAGGCATAACTTCCCTAATCCATAAAATACTGGCTCTACTTCTTCGTTAAAATGGCTAATGGTAATGCTTACTAGCCATTGGCTAGGCTTTGTTCGGTGGCCTACTTGCCAAAAATCTGCTACATGGCCCTTG
This sequence comes from Aleurites moluccanus, assembly GCA_948193065.1. Lineage (NCBI taxonomy): Eukaryota > Viridiplantae > Streptophyta > Magnoliopsida > Malpighiales > Euphorbiaceae > Aleurites > Aleurites moluccanus. Next base: position 44,714 of record CANXYC010559772.1, on the reverse strand, counting down.
TAAACCAGTCTTTATTTTCCTTTTACATACATCCACAGACACCCACATTCACGGGGTTTTGCATTTATGTGTGCATATATATGCTTAAAAAACTTGTTGAAATGAGTAGACTTGTTGATTAATGCAATTTGGTATATGAACAGCAAGGCAACCAAGGGTGGTAGGAGAGTCATTGCTCGAAGAATAGCAAAAGGTCGGTCAAGGATTACTGCTTAGCGTCTCTATCAAAGCATTGTTGGAATAAAAAATTTTGTAATTAGAAGCTGCCTTAGAAAAGACCTTTGCACCTTTTGGTGGCTCGGCTTACCCTCAATGCCCTGTAGGACTACAATGCAGTTTAGAGTCAGTCTTTCATTTGTTCACGAATTGATTTTCCTCTTCTATATGAATATTTTGATGGAACTCGGAATGTTATGAATATGTATGTATGTATCTTGAAGAGTCTGCAAAAACTTGTTTTATTAGACCATAAAAAATTGCTTGTATGTGTGAATATGGTTGTTTTCATTAGTGGTGTCTGTGGAAGGGAAAATGGTGTCTAATTGTGGTATGTTTCTTTGTCGGGTTGATGAAGTTCCATTTACTCTGGATTGTGCAAATAATTTATTCATACCTAAATTTGCTTTCTTTCCATGGTTCATGTATTCTAGTACTAGCAATGTGTGTATATGCATGCAGGCACCCTTATCTAACAGTCATGAAATTTATGATAATATTTGTGATTTTTTTTATTTGGAGTCCTTATAGGATGCATTGAATTGGTAACTGAGTGGTGGTAAGCATCGGTGAGATGGTTCACCCTTTGTTGGCCTGACTGTGTAGGGTGTGCTTAGTAAAACACATAGGCATGAATGAACTATTTTGCTCAGCCAATTTGGCGAGTCATTCCTACCTTGGGCCATAAAACATAAATTCCTGCACTAGTGGCCAGACTGACCTTATGGGACAGCAATACATACATCTTGTCAATGCTCCATGCTTTACTGAAATGGGTTGTGGGCACTAATGCTTTAGGGAATGGAAGAGAACTAGTAGCTTCAATGCATATTTTGCTTGTTAATTTGCTGTTTAATCTAGCAACGTAAACTCGATTTTATTTGATGATTCACTTAGATTATGGAGTTGTATAATAGCAAATATTTACTTTTATAATGATCTAGATTCAATTAACACGGTTTCTTTTTCGCTAAAATGGTTTCCTTGTCTCAGAAAAGGAAAGAATAGTCTGTAATCACAGAATGATAGTGTTAATGATTGAAAGCAGACTTCAATTTGACAATGATTGAATTAAATACTTTGTAAACAAGCTACCCTCTGTAAAGGAATAAAGGTTGATGAAACCTCCATTGGAAGGCCCAGTTAAGAAAAACGTCCGCTAGCATTTTGTGTAATACATATAGATTAGATGGGCAAGCGGGCAACATTTAGGACATGACTAATCTTTGCCTCCTATTGTACAGGCAGGTCTTTTTAACATTTTATTATGGAGTCTTTTCCTAGTTTCTGATACCAAATTATGTTTCATTTTCGCTTGCTTTATTCAGTAGGAACTATGTTGTATCTGTGTACAGAAGTACACTGCCAGTGTCAGCACTTTGATACTTGCTCTTAACAATGAAATGATGTGAACATTATCATGAGTTGTACGAAGAAAGAACCATCTCCATTGGCTCTCAACGCACTGAGACGGCATTTCCATTACTTCATCTGAAATTAGTTTATTGCGGTTTCAATGGATGTCTTTCCGGCAAGGTTTTAAATCGTGGTCGTGAAATGATTTATCATTAATAATTCTATTGTTCGATTGATACTATATATATACCTGATATTTAACCTGATATTTAAAAATCATGCTTTTTATTGTGTGTAATCGATTAATACATGATAGTTTGGAACAAGGTTATCTCGTTAGTAATGTGAGTGAAAGGTCATAGATTTCCTTGTTAAGTTTCATTTACAGAGACCTCTGTTTTTTTATAAAACGTTTACGAAAGTTATCATTGCAATTCTGAGGAATGGCTACGAGGACTTGGAGCAGGTGGTGTAAGAAATAATTGTTAGAATACAAGGAAAAAGCAGAGACATCTTGAAGATGAAGTATATAACCAAACAAGGTGTTTGAAAGGGTCACAAGAGAGAAAATAATGTGGATGACTTTGAAGAACATCTATCTTGGGCTAGCTATAACTATAAGAGTTAAATTATAGAAAAGGGTAGTGATGCAAGTCTAATGTAATCAACAATATTGCCATAATAGTTAGCACAACCTTTTCTTCTCCCCATGTAAATTTAACTTGATAAGGTTTGAAACTGCAGTTTTTGAAATTCTTTCATTTACTTGTAATGTAAATTTGTTATTGACTCTATATATCATAAACAAAATAAAACCACGCACTACACAATAAACTAATAATAAGAAGTGACCCGAGATAACAACACTTTACACTGTCTATATATAGTCTTAACACAGTTAAGCACACATTGATAACATCATACATTCAAGAATTATTTAACCTTTCTCCCAAGCAACAAAAACAACTAATTACATAATTTTCCTCTAAAAAAATAAGATTAAGAAAGCTACTCTTTCTTAATTAATTTGCAATTTCATTAACCTTGGTAATTAAGTACTATATATCTATATATGTATTCCGTTTTAGAGAAAGAGAACGTGGTAAAAGTCTCGACTTGAGAATTAAGGGATATATATATATATATATATGAAAATAGGGTAATTTCACTATATGGGAATTTATTGAGATGCAAGTAATTTAGGTGAGAAACATGTCAAAAGAGTATACGCATACATTTATGAAACCTGAAGAAGCATTACTCAGTGAAGAGCCTGAACTAGTAACATTTAGGTTTCCCATAAAGAGTTGCACTCACCATCTTGTCCATATATTAGGAAATATATGCACTTATGTATAATATCAAATCAACAATATCATACACAAAAACATCACCTAAAACCCACTATTATTAGCTATATATAGCTACCCATCCCAGCAGCAGCTTGAAGGAATAATATTATTATGATTATGATTATAATTATTAGGGTTTGCACCAAATTGACCAGTTGAAGAAAAGGGTGATAGTGATGATGATGAAGATGATGATGGTAACTGTGATGACATGATAGCATCAATGTAGTCCATTTGTTGATTTGTTGGCACGTGCGGGTCATGTGGATAATTACACCCTGCAGCTACTGATGATTGAGAACATGAAACTCTAGCAAGAGTATTTGGGTCAATTACTACTACTTCTTGATGTGAGACACCACATGAAACACGACTACTCCCTTCAATTATCTCACACAATTTTGGCATCATTGGCTCCATAGAATTCCCTTCAAGATTCTCAAAACCCATTACTCCAATATTGTTCAGAATTTCTTCTTGAGGTAAATAAGGTAACGCCCACATTTGGTCAAAGGAAGTATTATTATTATTGTTATTATTTGGCGGTGGTGGTGTTATTGGGGGTGGTAAATGAGTTAAATTATCAAGATTATAATTATTGGTTTGTTGATGATTGAATTTGAAATCTCCTAATTGACCAAAAGTTTGTAGCATTGAAGTTGGAGAAGGCAGGTATAGTTGTTGATCTTGTTGAGCATTCAAAAGAAGATTAGGGTTTGAAGTAAGAGAAAATAAAGTTTCTTCAGAACCATTAGGGTTATGAACATCAGTGAATGTGGCTAAACCAGGAACATGATGATGATGATCATGTGATATTAGCTTCTTCTTTATGCTTGAATTCCAAAAATTCTTCACTTCATTATCTGTTCTTCCAGGTAAATGCTTAGCTATTTGCGCCCATCTGTAAATTACTCCAAAAAAATTAATGCATACATATATTTCCTTAGAATAAATATTATGAAATGACAATAATAATAAATTAAGGTTTTTTTTTTTTTTTATTAATTAACTAAAATTCGAATTCAAAACTTTACGGCTAGACATGACTGGTTAAATTGAATTTAAATTTTATATAAAAATAAAATAAGCTTAATTACCTGTTGCCAAGAATGCTGTGGAGTTCAACAATGAGAGCTGCTTCTTGAGGAGAGAAGCTTCCACGTTTAAGATCAGGTCTAAGATAATTTATCCATCTTAATCTGCAACTCTTTCCACATCTCTGCAACCCTACACCAAATTGAATAAGCCAAAGGAGAAGAAATTGAGAGAAGAAAATCAAATGTATACTGTAACCAAAGGTTAAAAAAAAAAAAAACCGTATAATTTTTAGTCATATGTAAATAAATGTGATTTGACTCAATTGAAAAATAAGAAGAACAGCTGATATCCGATGAAACCAAAAAATCATCAAATGAATTGTCAGCGATCAACAAAATGATGTTGACCCATATATAGATTATATATAATCATCAAGAAAAGATCACTAGTCTGTGTGTGTTTGTGTGTCAGAGAGGAGGGGAGAAAGTGTGTGAGAGAGAGAGAGAGAGAGAGAATAAAGTAAATAAAGAAATGCATACCAGCAAGTTTAGGAACAGAACTCCAGCAACCATGGCCATAGGTTGAAATGTAGTTGATGAGTTTCTCATCTTCTTCTGGTGACCACAGTCCTCTCTTTACTTTCTGTTTGTTACAGCAAGAATGATGCCCCATTTCTCTTTCTCTCTCTCTCTCTTACTCTCAAAAGAGTACTATATATTATAACCAATGGCAGACCAGAATAAGTATTGCTGCCTATATAATATATATAAAAACGAAAAGAAAATGAAAAAAAAGGGAGTTTCTCTTCTCTCTTCTTTTCTCTTCTCTTCTAATCTTGGACTTGGAGGTTCAATATAATAAAATATATATATCATTCTGAGAAAATTTTATTTTTATTTATAAAAAGAAAATTAAATGAATGTGAAAATTAAAACAGATCAAATCTTATGTGATTTGATATTTTATTTTTATAAATTTTTTTATGTATTATATTATTTATAAAAAATATTAATTTTTAAAATATTTAAAAAAAATATTATAATATATAAAAAAATATATAAGATAATAAATAAGATATTAAATAAAATATAAAATATTCGAATTAAAATTAAGATAGTAATATAAGAAGTGAGAAAGAAATAATAAATGAAAGGGAGCTGTACCATTTGTGTTTGTGGCCCCAAATTAGGGTTTTGTAGGCAAAAGGCTAAAAGCTGCAGAATCATACTGTAAGACATGTATGGCTTATAATGGGATCTTCCCTTTGCTCTTTCAGGGCCATGGGGCTAACCCTCTACCCACGTGGCATTCATGCATAGCTTTTGTGGGTCCCTTTTTGTCTTCTTTGGTCCTACTTTGGTCTTATCGTACCCCATTGGATCAAATCAACACCCCCACATGGTTATAGTTTGTTACAAAGATATCAATTATGAAATCATCTCATCTGACGGCTGCTATTCCATCAAAATGTTCAATTTTTCAGCTTTATAGGCGCCATTTATAAATTTTAGTTTTTAATTTAATTTAAAATAAATTTTATATATTTAAATCCAGAAATCTACTTAGAAAAGTAATATTTATCTGATAATTTTATAGTAAAATTTAAATTTTAATCAATAAAATAAAAAGAGAATATATTTAATTTAAAATTTATATATATAATGATTTTCTCTTATATATATTACAATAATAATGCGAATGATAGGACGTGAATTGCCCCACTGCATGTAGGACTCCATTTCAAGATCGTAAAGATATAATTATTAACTATCATTGTTTATTTAGATCAAAAGATTTATATTTTTTATTTATAATATTAATTCTTTTGATGAATGATAAAAATTACTTAATTTTGTTATTGTTGTATTGGATCTCCTCAAAAGAATATATCACAATTAGAGCAATAGGGTCGGATTGACTTTTTCTTTAACTTGATTTTTTAAATAAAAACATATATATTAGAATAAAATTTGACTCGATATATCGTCTGATTCAATAATTTAAACTGAATTGACTCGATAAATTTAAAATAAAAATTAAATAATTGAATTATATCATGTTCATTACTCTAAATTCATGACTATATATATTAAGTAATTGAAATAAATAAAATAAATAATATCATCCAATTATTATTATTTTACTTAAATTTTTATTCAAATTTAAATTTATAATTTCAGCTTTAAAATAAACTCCATTGACACTAGTCTAATCAACTGACTAGTTAATTAATAAATAATAAAATTCAATATATTTAATTTAATAAAGAAATTTATTTTATTTATGAGCCTTTACAGTTGGAATTCTTTTGACTTGATGGAAAGTTTTCCAAGCACAGAGAATGGTTCACAAAGAATGGACTTATGTAGGTCATATAGTGGCATAAAGAGGGTGACACAGGGAAAAGTAATTATGAGAAGATTGCTTTTCTACTAGAAATTTCATAATTTTGGCACTCATATTATCATCATATTTTTTTTTTTATCTTGACAAGAAATTATATCACTTTCAGAAGGATTATTAGATGCTTGTAGATAACTATCAGTAATCATTATTATTTATTTGTTTTGACTTGGAAGTCAAAACATTATATACATAAATAATATAAATTATGGTTAATAAATTGATATACCTTTACTGAGAATTAATAATGAAAAAATATGCATTGGGCCATGTTCTTTTCTTCAATTAATTATTAAAAAACTATTATAGAATTAATAAGGATTTAATCATTTATATCTTCTTCTAATATCGAATTATCACTTCATATATACATAAAAATGTATCTTAATAACTTTCATTAATTAAACTTTTATTATGGATTTTTCACTAATTTTTCAGTTTGATTTACTTTAATGTAATAAAGTTATTTTTAAAACTGTGAAATTATAAATTTAAATTTTAATAGAACTATGTAAAAAATTTAAATATTAATTTTCAATTAAATCACGTTATATGTCAAATTACATTTCTATTTAAAAGAAAAAAGCTTAAATATATTGATTATTACAAATTAATAAGTGATTACTTCCATTTATTTTCTATTTTAATTGGTGTTTTGTGAAATATCAAGAAATTGAATTTTAAAGATTAAAAAAAATATATATAAAGCTTCTTATTAATTTGAACCATTCAAATTATTTAAGTAATTTATGTTAACATGACCAATAGGGTACAATTCATATAAATTAAGTCCTTACACAAATTATAATCATCTTCTTTCTATTAATATGAATATTAAATTTAAAATTTATTATTAATTAATAATTTAGCAACCGAGTACTTACTTACACATGTCCTATGAATATTTAATGTTGGAAATTTTGTCACAATTAATATTATAAATATCTTTTCTCTTCTTCAAGAAACTTGGATCTTGGAATAGATTGACTCTACTTTAGGTTTTTACTATGTTAATATAATTCCTATATACATTAATACTATAATTAATTCATTACTCTTACTTCCCAAAAAAGGAAAGTTCCAACCACTTGCCTCAATTTTCTTTGACATTGTGTTTGTGTAATGCTTTTGTCTTCATGTAATTATAAAGTACTATCTAAATAAATATATATAGGAAAAGTTTAAGTATGAAATAGATCTCCTTTCTATCATTTTGGAATAGAAGTTGATTAATTAGATATATCTTAGTTAGCTGGCAAATTCATGGCTATCTTCCAAAGAAATATGAAACCCTAAAATTTGAAGTTCTTAGGCATTAATTCCTTAAGTGGTATAAATATAATCCATATTGAGTAAAACATAGAGTAACAAATAGGAGTAGAAAAAAATTTGAAGAGGATTTAAAATTTTTTGAAATTAAAGGAACTAGCTATATAGCATGGGCATGACTACTACTATTAATTAATTCTTAATTTTTCCTACAAAATTTTTTTTAGCATTCAAAAAGTAGAATTTAAATTTGAATCTATTATCTGAATTATATATATATATACACGCACTTACTCATTAAGTTATAACTGATTGTGTGTATATAAAAATATTATTATTAATTAATTGTGTCATGGCAATCCAAACTCAAAATCTTTTTTTAAAGTTGTATATTGTTAAGTTTGGTAAGTAAACAAACTTAAATAGATTATTATTCCAAAATTTTCTTTTTATTTGCTTCTCCTACTCAGTGTCCAAACATAGCTGAAAATGAAAACTTGTGCTAACTAACCTATTTTGGACTAACTTCTCTTTTCCTCCATCTACTTGTGCAGCTACTGGATAAAGACAGTAGCATAAATCTGTCAAGCTTCTTGGCTTTTGTTTCAACCAGCTATTTTAATCAAACCCATTATCTTCCATTTAATCAGCTATTGAAAATATAAATAGAAATGACAGTAGTTATGGCTACAATTTTCTCTTTTTTTTTTTTTTTTTTTTCACTAAACTCAAAAGTTCCTATTTTATAATTTTTTTTTTCGTACTAGTAAAGACCAATTATTTTATACAAAATCTAATTAGTAAATAGTTATTTTAGAAAATTTTAATTATGAAATAGTTATTTCAAATAAAATTAAATTAAAAATGAGTTGAATAAATAAAAAAATAAATTTTTTTATAAAGTTGTATTTAGTTATAATTATTATCATCTTAATAAGTCAAAATCTTCATTTTACACTCATCTAATTTATTTTTAAAATTATTTATTTAAATTTTATCTGAATTATTATTTTTTAACTAAACACAATCATTAGAATAATAATTAATAGTAATGAGAATTAAATCTGATATTCACTTTTAAAATAATATAATTTTATCACGAAATTAAAACACCTATTTAATTTCTTAGTTTAGTGAATAAGTTTGAGTTAAATAGGAGGGCATTTAGGAATTTGATAATTTTAACCCAAATAAAAAGGGTCCCTCTCATGAAGAGGGAGAAAGGAAATATTGTAAAAATGAATTAATAGAGATCAGAAAGAAGATTTTAGAATAGAAAGCTTCACAATCTCTTGTTGGCAAAGAGATATATATATGGTGCACACCTTTATGATAATTTTAGACAAATTTGCTAGCTTTTGATAGTTTTTTTATGGGAAATTTTATAATAAAATTGTTGATTATATTGATTAGTAAATAAAGCCTAGCAGAAAAAAGTAAACAGCATAAATTTTTGTTTAATAAATTATAAATGGAATACATTGACTGCATATGTTATGTGGTTTGTTGAATACTAAATTGAAATGTGGATAAATTAGGTTTACATATGATTGATCTCTTTTATACTTAAAATTATTACCATAATATCAAATTTAAGCTCTCATCTATTAATATAATAAAAGGCAGACACAAAATTTTTGAAAAGGGAACACTCTTCACATCAATAATATAAATGCTTAGTTGATATTTAAAAGTTAAGCATAATAATTAAGTTTTAATTAAAATAATTCTAATTAATGGAGAAAAAGAAAAAGAAATAATATATTTATTATTTTAAATTGTTTTGAGTTGAGAGGTATTAAGTTAATTTTGGATTATGTCTTTTTATTATGAAAAAACATAATTCACTATTTTAATTTTACGTATTAAAAAATTACAAAAATCAAAAGGATACATATCTCTTATCACCACTTAGATCCGTCAAAAAAATATTTTTATTATGCATATTGAAAAAGCCTAAGTTTTTAGATATAAATTATAATTAATACTAATTAATATGAAAAATTAAAATTAATTTTAACATATATAATATAGTAAAACATTTATATGGCATTTTGTTTTAGAATTAATTAATTAACATTTATAATAAACTTATCCTTAAAAATGAAAATAAGCTGAGGAGTCAACATTACAAGGGTGGTTCATTATAATGATTCAAACTAATAAAAGTGAAAGTTACAGCATAGCTAACAATTAATTAAGGTAATGCTAATTGCTAAACATGTTTCACAATATGGATTAGACAAACATTTTGATTAGAAGGCAGGGATTTATACAAATTAAGAGGAGAATCCCATCCTAATTAACCTGTTTTCCATAATCCAAGGATATATATATATATATATATATAATTGCACATAATCACCCAAATGATAGAAAAGATATTAGGAAAAGTATTGGGTATTAATTCTTTTAATTAATTAGCAATTTCTTATCAATAAAGAGTTCTTTTCTTTTCTTTTGTTCATTGTAGGTAAGTTTTTCTCAAGGCTTTTTATGACAATTGATGCAATGATTAAATTGTAATTTTTTTTTTTAATTTTGATTCTCAAGATTTTATAGGCAAATATATATAAACACGTAAATTGACTCGAAAATAATTAAATGAAAAAAAATTATAATCATCTAGACGAAAAAATACAATATATTGTGGATATATATATATATATGAAAAAAATCTGATGATCTGATATTTTAGTTTCATATTTTAAAAAATTAAAATTTAAGTAATGATTGTGTGCATAAGATCATTAATTGGCTGCACATTCTGTTATTGTCAATTATTTTGGGAATATAATTGAACTTATATCTATTTTAATATAAAAGCTAAAGCATGCATGACTTTAATTAATTTATTAACATTAACAGGCAAAGAATTTTAGTATTTTCATTAAATTATCTATATTTAGATAACTTAAATTTAAATCAAAATTACATATAATTTTAGTAATTACCATTAAATTATCCAAAAAAAAATAGGAAATTTAGATAGAAAATTTGAAATTACCAACTTTTTATTTTATTTTATTTTCAAAGCCAATCAAGCATGTCTATTGAAATTCATTTTCTCTAGGCTTCATCAATTTCTATTATAAGTACATTTCTATATTCATGCTCATGTTGTAAGCCAAGATCATTTAGTTAATCACTTTCTTTTTAAAATAACATCAACTTGAACTGTAAAAATTAAAAAAAATAAAAAAAGAAGAGAGAGAGAGAGAGAGAATAATAGGCAAGAACTTCTTCATTGAGCCAAGAATATTTTCATATCCTATATTCAATTTTTCAAAAAAAGGAAATAAAAAAGAAAATGAAGTTATACCTTATTTTGGTTTTTCATATAATGAGCCGATATATAAATTCTGCCATTTCTTCACATTATGCTATTATATGACTAGTGCCCTTATAACATCAGGACAAACTGTTATAAAATAAAGCATCATTTTTTTCCAATTTTATATATTTAAATAAAAACAATATCTAGTAATTCAAATTTGAAATTAATTTCATGTATTTTTGTTATTTAATTTAAAATTTCAATTTTAGTAAAGGTTAACTTATATATATCAAGTCTTGTTTTTAGTGAAACTGTTTGGTATGCAATAGCCACTTATTCTAATTAATTCGGATTTGAGTTTGGTGAGATTCACGAACGGATAAAATTTTTCGGTATTTATTTTTTTCATTCACATGATTTACATTGAATATTTTGTTTAAAGGTCGAAAAAGTTGCACTTTCATATTTTATCATATTTATTATGTATAATAATAAGTTGATAGTATCGTACAAAGATAAATTAAAATTAAAAAAAAAAATTAAAGATTTAATATTTAAAAATATCAAGTAAATGAAGGTTATATTTTTATATGATATATAGATTAATTAATTAATTAAACGTGGTTTTTTTTTTAATGTTTGATGAAAGACTAATTAATTAAGTTAGAGTTTTAATGTTGCTTGTGAAAGAAAAAGTGAAAGAGAGAGTATGGAAATGCTTGTGATGGAAGAAAAATAGGGAAAATAAGATTCTTGATTTAATTGTTGCACATGCAACAATTAATACAGCACCAGAAATTTTGCTTTATTTGTTGAGCCAATGTAGGACAGTAGCTGTGTGTGATTTTTGTTTTTTTACCAACTTATTCAAGAATCATAGCAAGTACATATATATGCAACATATTCTATGTAATTCTTTGTCCTCTCTTGAGAGAAGATTGGTTTTGGTATGGGTCATTTTCAATCTTTTTATATTTTTTTAGAGGGAATTTTTATTATTTTAGTTATTTATTTAAGAAAATTTCATATAAATATCAATGAAAATGAATTGAATTGGATATAATATATAAACTTGATGAATTTTGCAATTGATTTTAGATTTTTAAATTATTATTTTATCTTTGTATCTCTTTAAATAAAATAATGTTATTTAAACGAGTAATTTTATCATTAAATTCTTGAAAATATAAATTTTAATATTTTTATTTTAATACCCTTTTATTATTCTTAATATATATAACACTATATATAGGTATTTATTTAATATTAATTATAATGTTAATTTTTATTGCAGTCCCATCAAATTGACATCCAAAAATGTATGTATATTATAAGTTTTTGTAGCATCCTGATTTTTTGCCTTTGTTTGGGCGCATTCTCACATGGGGAAAACTTGAGCACGTAGGTTCATGCATTACAAAGAATTAAGACCTTAACGGATTAGAGATACTGTCTAAAAATTTCTGAAAATATATTTCGTTTCTAGTTTTTCAAATTGACCCATTAACTATTTCCATGGATTTCTTCTTCTTGCTTAAAAGATATATCATGATTAAAACCATTCACATCACGTCCGGTAGGGTTGTGGTCCTTGCCTGATCGTGAATGAAGGGTCCATATATATATATTAATCAAATCTCTTGTACCTAGTTATTTATCATATTCATAATCATCATCTCAGTTGTGTGTTTAATCATGATTTTTTGGGCATGATAATTGAGTTTAAAAAAACTTAATTATTGTTAATCATATGATTCTAAAATTTTCATGTTCATGATCACATAAGATATTAAAAATTAGCTCAATCAATAAGTCAGTTCATTTTTAATCTGATAAAATATAAATGCATATACAAAATATTAAAATTAATAATCATGTAAAGCAGTTCGGATCTTTTTAAACATCAGATCATTTATAAAAAATTATTGGTTGCTAAAATATTTTAAAAAAAAATTAATATGACATATAAAGAAAGATATGAGACAAAAGGTCCGAACTACTTGTAAAACCTTTGGTTAGATGTTAATTAATTAGCTAAAACATTAATAATTAGGTTGCTGCAATTTTTCATACAAATTGGATTTAAGCTTTTGTAGCTAACTAATTAATTGAAAGATTAGCAAAGAATAAATAAGAGTTAATATTCTGACAGTGTTCTGTCAATTAGTGAATCAGAACTCTGCTACAAAAGTATTAATTATGTGTTATATGTGGGCAGGATCTTCACTATTCTTTTTTTATTTTTATTTTATAGCATGGAGAGCTATCATGTATATAATAGTAATACTATATTTATCGAAAATAATCTCTGCCAAGGAGAGATTAGATCAAATTATAACAAGTAGGATTTAAATTTTCAATTTTTAAAAGTGCTAATAAGTTTATTATTATCGAACCAATTTGTTAACTGTTATAATAATAATAATAAGGTAAAGTATAAAATATATATATATATTGTGATTTAATCCCTTTTCACTTTGATATATGAAAAAAAAATTCTTTGATAAAATTAGGTTTAAATTTTGTACCGTTAGCAATATAGAGTCGACATGTTCACGGTTTATTATTATTGTTGGAGATGACAACAAGTCATAGAGCTTTCAATTCCCATTTTTTAATTTTTAGAAATTTGAAATTATTTCTTTTTATTTTTTTAAAAAATATTAATTACTAACGTAAGAGTATATATCATTTTATTTTATTTTTAAAAAGAGAATATGTCATTTTATTAAAAAAAAAAAAGAAACTCATTTATATCATGTAAACGTTATGTTATTAAATTTTGATGATATTAGAATTTTGAATCGTAAATTATTAACGGTACAAATTCAAATATTGTATATTTCAAAAGTGAAATTCGGTGAAACCACAATTATATATTTTTTTACTTTCTCCGTATTACTATTATGTCACACAGTTGGAAAGAGGAAATCCAATGAAAATGCATCATTTTTTGTACACAATAACAAAGCACTATTACAGATAACCAAACATCACACTTCAACCTTGATTGAATCACAACGATTGCAAACATTCACTTAGTGGAACATTCAGTTCCTGACTATGACTTTGCACAATTCAAAAAACCTAATCTTTACTAGCTCTCTCAGAGACATTGTTTTTTCTAGACAAAAGCAAAACACATGCAAATGGAAGGTTTTTTCAATTCTATAATCACAATCAATCGTACCAAATATCTATGCTACAAGTATATATATATAAATACATATTACTTAGCCAGTACTAGTTTTTATCTCATTAGCACCAATCTATCTGTGTGACTCAATATGGCTTCAGAATTGTTAAGGGCAACAAGCAGTTGGACTCATCAATTAAATGTGCAGATTTAGCATCGTCGAGTACTTCGAAGATCATCATGTCTCCCCATTGGTATTGGAGGGTAAAGATCCCTGCACAAATTAAGTGAAGGATTAGAACCAGCACTGTTCTTGGCATCTCCATTGGAAAGTGGCATTGATACCATATGAAATTGATCTTCCATCATTTGCCTTGGCATACTATGAGCAGAATAATGCGTGCAAGCCTTTTGCTTAGCCTTGGTTGATTCTGTGAGACTCATGTAGCTTGGTTTTCTATTGTAACAACTCTCCTCTATTCTGTCCACTTCAATTGTGTTGCTAGACAATGGAATTGGAGAAAAAGTTGTAGATGCAGTAGACTCAGAGCTCTCATCATAAATGGATTCAGAACCTGAAGCAGAAGATGCGCGTGTAATATGACTAACGACAGGAGGTTTAGCAAGAATTTTTGTAGTAACATTGTTTTTTCTCACTTTTACTGAGTCATTTATCGATGAATATGAATAGATACTTGCAATGTTATCTTCACTTTTCCTGGAATATGGAGTCTCCAATGAGTGCTCAATATGAATTTCTTCCATCAATCTGCTTTCCCATGGCTTGGCTGCCATCCACCTTTCCAACCAGCTCCTTCCAGGGCTGCTACTATTATCCAGCTTTTGATTCTTGACAGGCAATGATAACTTGTTTGTTTTTCTAGCTGGGCTAGCACATGATCTTGATTGCTGCAAATATTCATCCTTCTAAAACTTAACGCAACAATTCTCTAAACTACATTATCTATCTTTATGATGCAGTTTTATATAGTTCACAATAATAATTTCATTAATTACCTGTTGAGAGAGGGCGTAGGCAATTGCTCTCTCCCTCTTGATGGCTCCTTCTTGCCTCATTTGCAACTTTGCTCGAATTTCATCCACAGTTCCCAGACTATCACACCATCCTTGCTGACAATTTTGAAAGATAACATTAGTCAGATTAACATCATCTTCTCATTATTCTATAGAAAGCAGAGGCACTAGCGAGGACACGATATATCTAAGACACAGCAACACTGCTATTCTTATAAAAATGAGTGCACACGATACATGTGTCATGTGTCATGTGTCATGTTGTGTCATATTACTTATTTTACATGCACCTTCAAAATAAAAGTGTGGGTGCTTCATAATATAACATTCTGATAATGGAAAATTCAAATAAATTTTTGAAATACCTCAGCCTGCTTGGAGGGATCTGATATGCTGTGTTCATCCAATAATTTATTCATAGCTTGACCTTCTGAGGACATTCTCACACCCTGAGCCCTCACTCGAGCCTGAACCCTGACTAGAGCTTGCATGCACCTCAGTGTCACAGCAGCTTGATTTCGCACTTGCCGGCCACGAAATATAGCTTGGATTCTCACTACTGCTTTCAAGGCTCTCAGAGCCCGCCTTGCCTGCAATAATACAAAAAAATCCCCACAAATAAAACAAATGTCACTACTCACTAGCGAGAAAGTAAATTCTAATGTATGGACAAAAGTTTTCATCAAATGACAAATTACAAGAGAAGATTTCCAAGCCAAATTTTTAAATGATGTTTTTGTTTGAAAAATTGAAGATGGAACAGTTTATATATAGGTGACTCTTACCGTACAAAAGCAGAGAAAATTAGAAAAGACATGGTTATGAGACAAAATTTTCTTCTTGTTCTGCTTCTGATATATGGTATATATGTATGCAAACAACTTTCACATTCAACATAAGAAAACAGGTTTAATGTACTTTGAAATTTTAATATTTATTGTTCTATCATATTCAATTGTGGATCCCGGAGCAGGGTTGGCAGTCCTCCTCAAAATTATAGAAAAGTCACTTAACTTTTTTGAAAAATAATTTTCACCCCAAACATCTTAAAAAATTTTAATGTCGCCCAAAACTAAGAGCCTAGATCTGCCACCGGATCCAAATTTTCTTGTCCCTATTATCAAATTTTTGGCAATGATTGAATTCAACTCAACTCATTAATTACCTATTAGAAGAATTACCATCTAGTACTCTAGTCTGCAAATCTGAAATCAAAACCTAAAATGTTCAATTCAAGTCCTAAATGATTTCTATTTTAACCAAAAATTAGCTCTCAGAAAATTGAAAACTAGTGCTAAACTGCTAATTTTAGAAGTTGATGAAGCTCAAACTTTCTCATAGACCAATCATAAGCAGCCCAAATGCCTAAAAATTCACCAATTAGAACTAAAATACCCAATTTGTGAACAACCTTATAGAGAATAAAAAAATATAAAATTGAAAGGAACCCATTTTACCAGCAAACCTCGAAAAGCGGTTTGAATTCGGATCGCAGCCCATTCTTGCTTTACTGCCATGAAATCTCTTGGCGGAGCTCTGGCTACAGTAGCCATGGCAGCAGCGAACGCATCATCGAGGACAAGGGAAGAGTCAGAAGACTCCGACAATGCAATATGGACCCTTTTCAAGCCCTTGGATGAGGATTTTCCAAGCCCGTCCGATGAGCTTCTCCATAGCCTCCATTTCTTCTTTCCCTTATTATCGCTCTGTTTTTCCTGCAAATAGCAAAACCAAAACAGAGATATTAAAATTTTTAAAACACAGACAAATAAGAAAAAACAAATCAGAGCTTTATAGTTTTTGTTTGTTGATTAGAAGATTACATGGTCGGATGATGGGAGCTTTTTGAGGGTGATTAGTGACTTTAGCCATTTCCCTGAAGAACCCATTTGGCTGGAAGTGGAAGCAGATTGCTTGTTGATTCTTGAAAGTAAAAATGATATCAAAAAATTTGTATTGAAAAATAAAATTTAGCAATAGAACGTAACAAGAGAGAGAGATACAGAGATAAAACTGGATCGGGTTTCTGGGATCGGGTTTGAGCTACTGATTACTGTTATTAGGGGAGAGAGCCGTTTGAAATTTGAAATTTTGAATAAAAAGAGTTAAAAAATTGTAACGGATATATGGACTTTTTGCCGCTTATGTTTACAAGAATGTAATATAATATAATATGTTAATGATTTTATAAGAAGAAAAAACAAAAATATGAAACAACATGGCTTAATTTATTGGTCAAGCATATTGTCCAAATGTTTAGATCTTAGTATACAAAAACTGTTTTTTACCATAGACACTAAGTTTTAAATTTTAAATATGAAAATATAATTAAAAATATTATTTATCTCATTCAAATTTAATTTTTTTAAGCAGTTAAGAATAATAAAGATAAATTTTATTTTTTAAAATTCAAAACTGAGACATAATTTAATAATAAATATATATTTTTCTAAATAATCGAGTCACAAACACCTCATACATGGCAATATTACAAATCATTAGATTTTATTTCATTTATTTATTTGTTTAGAAATATTACTATTTTAAATTAAATATTATTATTTTGAAAATTTAAATTTTTTCTAAAGAAAATAAATTAAATAGTGTTGAAATTGTTAATTTCATCACACTTTAATTTAAATCGGTATTAATATATTGAATACCTTAATATATTTTTTTTCTAAGTAATACATAGAAATTTTTTCCAAGTTATTATTATGTTTCAAAACTCAAACATTTATCATTGCAAAGATAAAATGAAACAGAAGTTTGATACTTAAATGTGGTATAATCATTATTGCTTAATTTAATTGATCATGCACATTAAGTTTACATAATTAATTTTTGGACAATATGATAAAGAGAAGGCAAGAGTCTCAATTTAAATTTGAATAGAATATTCATATTATATTATTAAAAAAATTACAAGAGTAAATCCAATACAATAAAATAACAAATAAATAAATAAATGACCTAAATAATGATAAAGGTCAATAGAAAAAATGTTGGGTGAGTCCAATTATTTTTAAATAGAGGCTTATTCTAAGGGCAAAAGAACTGCCACAAAGTCTTCAACCTTAAAAAATTAAAAGAAAAAATCTCTTAATTTGATACCAATTAAAATTAAAATTCAAAATTTTATAATTTTAAATATAATTTTAATTTTATTGAATTAAAAACTTATCTTTTTATTTAATAAATCTAAGTGTCTAGTCAATAGTATTAGGAATATGAACTCTTGGGCTTAGAAGACCCATATGGGAAATTCTTGAGGATAAGTGGATTTTTAGACTTGGTCCTGGTGAAGGGATTAGGCCACAATTGGTAAAAGGACCTGGAGGCATTATCTTGACCCTGGGTGATAAATTAAAATGTTCAAGGGCCTTTAATTGTTGCTGTGCTGGATATTCTCTAACACAGCCAATGCGAGACCCAGCCCCAGTACTCCATTGCTTCTTGTAGACTTCAAAAACTGTTGCTTTTCTACTAGTATTATTATTATTATTGCCAATGACCATGGAACTGTTCATAATTTCTTCAGTTGAGTTCAGATTTCCTTCTCTATTGGCATTGGAAATAATTGAATTGGCCTTTGCTTGCCCTATTTTAGCCACATCTTCAATATCATTGGATGAATCAATTTTTTGGGTATCTCTTATGCAATCTAATTTGAGTTCTCCAAATTTTCTATCTTTGGAAGGTGGAATGTCATCATCCATGGGACATTTCTGCATATACAAACATTGCCAACAAAATATTTTATGTCAACTATGCACAGTTTTAAATTTAATAAAATAAATAAAGAAATACCTTAACATTTGTTAAGTTTAAATTTTGTTCCTCCAAGAAGCTAATGAACTCTAACAAATTCTCTTCTGATGGGCAATAATGACCACTGTAGGACCACACAGCCTAAAAAAGAAGGAAATAAATTAATTTAAGTATATTACCATGGTTTAATTGATTTATAGTCTCAATTTAATTAATTAATAATTACAGCAAAAATTAATTAAATTATACAAAAACAGCATATATATATATGTATATATATAAACCTCAAGAACCCCATCATGTACAATCAATCTCCCAGCAGCAATGGCAGCACCACCAGCTAGAAAGCTAGAGTGTTGAAATAGTCCTTTCTCTTTCTTACCGACATACATGGTCCTTGATGCACTTAGAACAAATATCCACTTTGTTCCATCTACAGTTTCTACTAGTTTTCCACTTTGTCTGTAAACCAGTTTCCCATCCACCACTATCACTTCATATGCTTCCCTCTCTTTCTGCAATATCAAGTCAACAAAAAATATAATAATGGCTTTAATTTTAAAATACTCAGTAACAAAGATGAAGTCATAAAATTAATTTTGAGTAGACTCAGAATTAAAAATATCTATATAAGTATAAAAAATTTTAAAAAATTAATCATGAATAAGCTGAAACTGTGTAAAAATTAGGTTTAGTTATGCCAAGTGAAATTTTTTTATAAATTAATATAATTTTTGTTTGACCTGAGTTATAACTCATTATAATTTTTTATTATTTGATATATATTCGATATTAAAAATATATTAAATTAAAAAAAAAATAGCTTTCATTACGAGACAGATACTAAATTATTAGAGTAGTAACTTGCAATGCATTTATTTCATTATGTGGTATGAAATAGTAAGTCTCTAAGGAGGACAAAATAATTAAGTTAAGAATATGCATGACTAATTAATGCTTACAGGACCAAGATATTTGATGCATTGACGTTGTAGTTGAGTCCTTGGACATGTATTCTCTAGGTTTATTTCTTTCCCATCTCCCACGTCCAACCTTTATTTCCTCAAAAGAAGTTACCAAGAAATTAGTTAATAGGACACAAGTGAAGAGAAATATTATAGTACAAAAAATATTATTTCCTTTACCAGTAGAAGAATGGTTGTGAGCTCTCACTATCAAACCACACATTATAGTACAAGTAAAGATTGTGGCCATATCGATGTCGTGGATCAATCTATACATGTTTAATTAGACACAGTTAAAATATTAATTAGCATTTATAAAATATATATATAATTGTTCAATACAAATACACACAGACATTTTCAAATTAAGTGTACACTCACTGCTTCAAGCCAATGTCTTAAAGCTAACTTCTGAGCCTTCTCATCTTTGGACAAGCCCTTCCCAACCTTCTCCAGTAGAAAAACATGGTAATGATCAAAGTCTAATAATATTATTAAGATATATATGTTCTAAGTTTTCTTGGGTTAATCAGTTTGAATTCCAGATCGCATGCATTACGTGCAGCAGTAATTAGAAATAATTATAAGAGAATGTGTATATGATATGGAAACTGTGAACAATTTGAACTCTTATACCCAATATGGTATGAGAACACCTCGTAGATTCATACACAAAAAATAAAAAAAAAGTACTAAGTACCTTGGCTGCCCTAGTCCAAGCTCGTGCCCATCGTGAAACAGCAGTTTCTGAATTATCGGACTGGAAGAATGATATGGAACTCCGCCGTAAGCTTGCAAACTCCAATGCCTTCCACCTATTGTAGAAATAGAAGTGCATGTTCAGTCAAAATATGCAAGATAATATATACGATTTTCTTTAATTTTCATTGAAAATTCTTTAACAATAAAATAATTTAGGATTATAAAGTCTATCTTTAAAACATTTTTATTGTTATATTAACTAAATACCTTTAACTAGCAACTGGAAATTCAAACGGCTCTTAATCTAAATAAACACACGAACTAGCCCAAGAAACAAGTCAAAAGGAAAAGATTGCTATCATTAATAGAACAAAACATTACCATATCTCTTCCACAACTACAATACAATATGCAAGATTTCTGCGAGTCCGATAACTCTTGTAAGCTTTCTGTATCTTAGTTGCAGCTTTATCAAGCTCACTAGCAGCACTGGAAGAATCCATTTTAGTGAACAAATCATAGTTCTTGCATTTCATAACAAGATTTAGATTCTTGAATGGAAATGTTTCTTGGAACTTTTTCTCAGAAAATGATTTCTTTTTCTTGAAATATAAAGATTCTTCGGTGTGCATAACATCAACATTATTATTGTTCAAATCTATTTTCTTGCAGCTGCTTATACTTGTCAGTGTTTCCCGATGATCAATTGATCTCGCCGTAACCATTTCTTTGCAATCTGCTAAATGAGAAGGCCTATAATTAAGAATCTTAATTTGAAAATGATATAATTACAGTAAAGAAAATTCAGAGAGATAATTAAAACAAGAAGACATGCATGGATTATATAGAAATGTTCAAACTTAATTAAACAAGCAATGACCAAAACAGACTAGTTATTTATTTGGGATTTAATTATTTTTTTTAGCTGGATTAATGATTAAGTTACCAACATTTTGATTATGTTTCAACTAAGTCTTCATTTATATCTCACTATCTAAAGCCGAATGGTCAAAATTTTGAATTTGACCATTCTACTCCAAGAGTACCGTAAGGCACCTTTATGAAATTCCAGACATCAATTATCGAATTCGTTAATTAATCTCTATTATTTCTACTCACAAATTGACAGTTCAGAAACAACTAATACTGCTAAACCAAAGCATATAAACGAAATAATCAATTCTAGAAATAAAATAATGTATGATAAATGATAAATACTATATTTGGCTGTTAATGCAAAAATTGATTTTGATTAAAATTTATTTTTCAAACGTAATTTAAATTGGATTTTTTTAAACTAATATAAAAATTTTAATTGAAAAAAATTCTAATTTAATAAAAATTTGATTTAACAATCAAATTATCAAACACCCACTATATATAAGAACAAACAGAGATATGAAAAGCCTGAAAGAACTAACCTAATTGGCAACTTCTGAATGAGGCCTTAGTTTCCCTCCTTTATGTATATATATATATATATACATGTCTGAACATAGAGATTGATAGTCACCCTCAAACACGTAATAGACAAAGATTTGTAGAAAATGGAAAGAGAGCCATCCTACGGGTTGTTGACTATAGAAAAATAGATAGTGTGTCTTTAAAAATTTAGAATTAGTACCATGCAGGAGGAGTAGGGTTTGAGCTTGAAATTTCAAAGTTTTAATTGTGTGAAATTTTCTTGGATTTTTCTGTCTTTGGAAGCAAAATGGAAAAAACATTGGAAAATAAATAAAGTACTAATTAATTAATTACTCTGCCACTACTTTTTTTTTTTTTGCTGAAAAGCAATAGATATAGCCAGTTAGTCAGTAGGGAGAGACTGTGTCATTAGTCAACGACTCGACACTTAACAAGAAGATTCCCAGATAAACTAGAAAAATAAAAACTTAATTAGGAGCAAGTAGGCTAAGATTATTGTATAAAAAATATTACTAAAAAATTATTATATAAATTAATTAATTTATATAAAATATAAAATTTTGAAGATCTAATAGTATTATCCATTTCTCAAAAAATAATTTTTTTAAAATAATTTTTTTAAAAATTTCAATATTAATAATTAATATTAAAAAGAATGGTAATTTTTTTTTGTAAAATACCATATTTATATTTTTGGGTCATACGTCTAAAAGAGATAATTTAAATTTGAAAACTTTTCTAAATAATTTATTATTTAAATTAAATATTGAGCAATAATTCTCGATAAATTTATTATTTAATAATATTGAAGTGATTTTTAAAATTAAAATAAATTTGAGTGTTATCAAAGTCAGGCCAACAATTTTTTTAAGGAATTTCATAGTAATTTTTGTTTATAAATTCATAAACAAGAGTAGTTAAATTTAAAAATTATGTTGAAATTCAAAAAGGAAGTTACTTTTGACCTAATACTTTTTTTTTATAGGTAGGTAGTCATAGTTATCCATGCTTGTTTGACCTGCCGCCCGGAATTAATTCTTGATTCGTTTTACGCGTTATAGTTAGATGTAATTTCAACTTTCCTAGTTTAATTAAGGGTAAATAAGTTTTTAGATCAATTAAAAATAAAAAATAAAAATAAAATTATAAATTTAATTGATTTTAATTTTAAAAATTTTCATAGTCCAAATAAATCACGCATGACTAAAACCAAACTGAAAAATTAAATATCAAATTGAAAAAGAGAAAAATAAAATAAAATAAATTACTAAATAAAAAATTAAAAGAAAATCAAACTAGAATGACGATTGTAATTGGAGAAGAAGATCCAAATAGCACGAACAACAACTTGAACAGAGGAGTTCAGAGGCATCAGAACAATGCATAATGAGACTCTTTGCAGGCGAAAGTCATTGTCAATGTCGAAATTTATCAAATAATTTTCAATCTCTTTTTTTTTAATTTAATCTCACCTTCCAGTGGGTTTTACGGTTTGGAATTAATATCAAATTAAAGTTCTCTAACCGAGGTATTGAATGGTATCAGTTTCATCAATTTTGAATATCAGAGTCAGTCAAAATCAACCTCAAAAAATGGTGATAGTGAGCTTTTCTCTCTTCGTCACCGTCGTTGGCGCCGTCAAAGCTAGTCATTACCGATGCATCTGAACTTACCTGGAGGAGAGGAATTTACAAACAAATTTAATTCCATTGGTATATACCAACGGAATAATAATGGAATGAAGAAAAAAGTCTATTGATGGACACCAACAAAATTCCGACAAAAATTTACATTGAAAAAATTTCATCGGTAATATTGGGTGCGAAAAATTTGCATTTTATTTTGAGACTTAATGCAGACAAAATAGTAGCGAAAAAATTGTAATTTTTAAGTGGTAAAATTTTTTATAAAAAATTATTTTTTTTAAATCTAAATTTATAAATTATCGGTGGAATTTGAAAATTTACTAACAAAATTTCAGTCATAAATTTTAAGTTTTAAGTTTTTCAATAAAATTAAGCACTAAATAAAAAATTTACAGATTGAATTTGATAATTTACCAACGAAAATTCTGTCAATAAATTTTAAATAGTAAATTTCTTGGATAAAAATTTAAAATTTTTAAAAAACACCAAAATAAAAAAGTTAATGGCGAAATTTTTATAGATAAATTTTAGGCGGTAAAATTTTTAGATTAAAATTTAAAATTTAAAAAAACAAAATAAAATAAAATCTATCAACTAAATTTTTAATATTATTGACATGAAATTTCATCTCTAATTTCAAGTTAAAAAAAATTAAATCTCACTAATTTCTCATGGAAATAGCTTATGAAAATAGATTTTCGTATGGAAAAAAGTTCTATTCCTAAAAGTGATACTTTCAAAAATAATTAATTGTATATTTATGTTTGATAAAATATAATATAAAAGCTGCTTATAAACTAATAATAGGTAGATTTGTTATTGTTAACAAAAGTGAATGATATTTTTGTCCATTAATTTTTAAAATCAGTTACGTGTTTAATTTAAAATTCAGCTATTTTGAAAAGTTTTAATTTTTAACTTATCCAAAAAGTTGAATTTTAGATATCCAAATAATTACTTTTATTAATTTTGATATTTACCAAACGTTATAAATTGAGCCAAAATTAATTTTTCACCAAAAACAATTATTTTTTCTCTTTTATAAGCTATGCCAAACGGGAACTTCTATTCTTTATTACTTCTCTTCTGCTTCTTTCTTATTAATTTCTCGTTTTCTTTATTTTTTTTTCTTTTATTCTTTCTTACTTCTCTTCTGCTTCTTTCTTACTTCTCTTCTTATTCTTTCTTCATTTTTCTTTCTTTTTTTGTTTTTTTTTCCTTCTTCTTCTTTCTTTTTTTCTCTTCCTTTTACTTCTTCTAATTTTTTTTCTTGTTTCTGTCTTTCTTTCTTTATTATTGCTTCTTCCTCTCCTTTTTTTTCTTCTTTTTCTTTCTTCTTCATTTTTCTTTTTCTTCTTCTTCTTTCTTCTTTATTTTTTATTTAGTCCAACTAAATTTTAAGTTATTATTATACTTCATTTAATTTAATTTTAATTTTTTCTCCTTCTTCTATTTTTTTCTTTTAAATTTATGAGAATTTTAGTAAAAAAAATAGTTTAATCAATAATTCCATTTTAAATTAATAATTTTATATATTTAGTTAAATTAGTAATTTTATTAGTTTAAATTAATATTAGTTAATTTGAATTTTTCATTTTAATTAAATATACTGATGAATTACCAATAAAATTTTTAAATATTAAAAATATAATTACAGACAAAACTTTTTAAGATTAAAAATGTTAAAAATATTTTTACAGATAAAATATTTCAAGTTTTAAATATTTTAAATAAAATATTACTTTATTTTGACCACATATAATACGTTTAGTTCACATAGAGTAAAATTAGGTTAATTTGCTCATAAAATAAAATATCCGACTTAAATTAGTTCAAAAGGTCATTTTGGAATTGATTGGACTTATTGGGGGGATAAAACTAAGAAAAATTAAGAGTTTATTCTTTAATTAATAAATAAATGTGCTTTATGTTCCTTAAAAAAATTATACTTAATCTTTTTTTTTTTTTATCAAATAACTGTGTGCGTTTAAAAAAATTCAAGTTGAAATATTCTCATAATTACCATATATTAATCATAGTTTCTATTATGCCAATTAAAATATTGCCTATGTTTATTGTTTAGTGTTTACACCATATTTTGTATACTTAATTATTAATTTTCAATATTTTAAGAATTTTTTTTTAAATAAAATTATATTAATTACGATATGTGATGATATCATGAGAAATATATTTCAGCTAATTAAATATTTGAAATAATATAATTAAATTTATTTAAAAATATTAAATCGAATTATCACTTACATATGGTTATAATGCTCCAATAATACTATTGCCTACTAAATCATGATGCACAAATAAACTTTAAACTATTATTGGCAATCTATCAAATACGTGGCGTAGAAATTGTACCATGCAAATATCATATATATGAAAAAAAAAACAAAAGAAGAAGAGATCTTACACTTATTTTTAACTTATAATAAATTTTCTTTTTTTAATGTTTATCTTTTATCAAAATTAAACAAATTTTTCACACTTATTGGGTTTAGTAAGTGTTTAGGCTGTTAATTTTTTTTATTCTTAATAATTGTATTATATTGTTTGGTTACTGACAGCTATTAGTTGTTAGATAATTAAATAATTATTATTTATAAAAATTTTAAATTAAATTTAAAAAAAAATCATGTTTTTTTAATTAAAAATAATAAATTATTTTTAAAAATAATATTTAAATAAAAAAATAAATATTAATTTTTATTTTTAATAATAATTGAACGTAATAATAATTAACAATTAATAATAATTTTTCTAAACACCTGCAACAATCTACTATTAAGTAAATAATTATAAGCTATCAGTTATCCGTAACAGCTAACGATTGCTACAAACAGTTAAATTAAACGAGATTTTAATTTATTTACAAAATCATATCTAAAGAGAACTAAATGATGTATTTTTTTTTTAAATTTGTGAGATGTTTGTATACAGAGATGAAATTAAAAAAAAAATTTGGGTGAATTAAAAATTAAAATTATATATATATATATATTTTTTAAAAATTAATTCTGAATAAACTGAAACAGTCACAAAATTATATTTGAGAGGGTGAAATGAAATTTTTCCTATAAATTAATAGAATTTTTTAAATTAAGATGATATGATCTTATTTAAATCTAATCTTTTTCTATTTATATTTTTATATCATTCATTCGTACTTAGTAATTCATATTGATTTAAAAAAATTTGATGTAATGAAAATTTAAAATATAAATTATTCAACTGTAAATCATTCTCATTTAGGGTTTAAGTCAAATTTTATATTGATAATTTTATCCTCTGGATTTGAGCACTAAAGGATGTTGATGATTTGATGTTGTTGCGTAGCATTTCAGCCGAGTTGGGGGAGGCCAAGACGCCAAAGGTCCATTTCACTACCATCACGTGACATGAACATGACATTCCACAAGCCCACTGGGTGGGTTTAATAGATGTGGAGTAATCATCTACTCCATACACGTCAGCATGTGGGCCACTAGCCTAGTTGCGTAAACGGCTCAGATGGACCTGTTCAGTGGTAATTGGTGTTAAACTAATCAGATACAAAGAAAAAGAAAATTTTAGCAGATAAATTTCAATGGCGGAATCAAAACCACACCCAACAAACTCTCTATCAGGTATATAAATATCCCTTTAACATGTAAAGATAGACGATTCTTTTGCTGTATTCATACTGATTCTTTTTGAAGATAACTATTTAGATTAGTTCTTTGAATCTTCTAAATCTTTGGAGAAGTTATATTAGTCTTTGTTCATGGGTTTTGTATATGCCTGATCTTTAGTTATTTCAATCCTTCATATGGATGCATTAATCGGATGTTAATAGAAATGAAATGGGTTCGGAGGGATTTCCTTTTCCTCGAGCATTTACTATGTAAAGTTAATATCTTTAATGAAATTTTTTCTTTTATTTTAGGTGTCAAGTTTTTTTTTTTGAGTTGTTTATGGAAGCTCCTTTGCTCTTTAATGTCTCAGAACTCTTTTTGTTATTTTTCTTTTCTTTTTTTTCCTGGAGAAATGAGGATATTTTTGATATCATATTGTTTATGTAACATCCAATCCTATGATTGAAAGTTTAAGGGAATGTCTGTTATGAAAGAATGCTGAATCTTTATTGTAAGATTTAATGATAGTTTTGAAAAATCAATGGATTAATTGATTTTGACTTTGATATTCATTTAGCAAATTGGATCAGAGAATATGCTTTATTTAATAAAATTCGAGTTTAACCCATTGATGCACCTTTTTTTTTTTAAAAAAAAAACAAGAATTTATGATTCTCAAAAATATTTTAGCATCCTCTCATACCAAACACTACTCAAGTGTTTTTCCATTTGGGTATTGTAAGCATTAGAGCAGGTAAGGATGGCGAAAGAAACCCTCAAATTTAACTGTGGGAGCAGAAAAGTAAGAGTTTTATTTGTTGTTTTTGATACAGAAGAAAAAGATGTTAAAGCCCCAAACATATTTGAAGGAGCCAAGGAAGAGATTGAGGCAATAATTCATATTCCATATCATCATACAGAAACTCATGGAACAAGTGATGACATAGATGAGAATACCTCCATAGATGAAGTCAAAGGTCCAGGTGTATTTGAACGAGTGAAGGAAGAGATTGAAGCCATTGTTGAAGCAATTCATCCTAGGAAGGATGAGAATCACAAATCACCCTCCTAGCAAGGAAATGAAGTAGGTTTGTGAAAATGTGACTTTTGTGGGATTAAATATTGGAAGTTGATGTTGCTTTCTTGATGATTTGGAGTTGCTGTGATATGCATCTCTGCTGCAGATTACTTATTTTGATGAACTTGGACATTCTGTAGCTTGTATCATTGTTATATTATTTAGTTTGAAATTGAAGAACTTTATTCGTGCTTTAAATTTTTATTCAAAGCACACACTTGCTAACATTATGATATAATATGACATTAGATTATATTTTTCAAAGAAAAGGCTTGACATTTGGATTGAAGCTTTTTTCCTTTAAGAGTAGCCATAGGCTTTTATAACTGCAGTAAAATGTTGAATACATTATGAACATTGGCTCTTCCTAGGGCTGCAAATGCACCAAGGGAAGCCATATCAAGTATCAACTGCATACTTCTTTGTTTAGCTTGTAAGCGAACAAAGGAGCTCTACATTGATCTGTTCATGATCGTGCCTGTATAGCTTTACTTCATAGGCACAAAATCTTTAGTTGAGCCAATTTGTAGGTAGTTTGAGATTACCCCATTCTTTTTATGCATTGCATTGTTTTTTCTTATGCTTGGTTAGCTGCCTATTATGATTATTGGACGCAAGGATCCATTATTTTCCTCACACTTAGTTCAATATGGTTTTGAGATGGGGAAATCCATGAAGATACGCATGTTCAATTGGTTGGATGTTTGGATGATGCAATTCAAAAAAAGAATGTGGCTCTACTGAGTGACAATGGCTTTCAAATTGCTGTGATATTATGAAATACCTACCCCTTTTGTCCGTGTTATATTATGTCGGACTTTTCTTTGATACGACACAAGATCCACGAGTCGTGCTATTTTGTAAGAATAGGCATGTTAACGTGTTCATACATGTCATGAACATTTTCCATGTCAGTGTCAGTGCCTTATAGCTGTGATATCTAATCCTAAGGATTTTAAACATCTCCTACATAAGATTTGTCTTTCTTGCAGAGAAAACTGAAATTATGTATATCATTAACAAAGATCATATTACACCTCTGTCTGAAATTACCAAAGGAAATGCTTCTAGTATTTTGACTATGGAGAGAACCTTTTTCTCCCTCCTTTTAAATCTTAGAAATGATACAAAAACCAGCAGATTTAATTGTTGTATGTGTGTGTGTATGCAGAAAGTTTATTATTTGAGAAAATAGTTAATTTGCAATACAATCATATATTAATTTCAATACATGTTTAGTACATGAAAACAGGATGCATTGTCAATTTGCCAGTGATTAGCCTGAAAAGGTGCATTAAAGGCTAAATGGGAGATAAGAAAAATCAGAAACATTTATTGGTTCAATTTGAGTACAACAGGGTTATTTGATTAGCCTGCATGTGTATTATGTGCCCTCAATGCAGCTAGATTTTCAACTGAAATTGAGATATTTTGTTTGTTTGCATGTGTTGATGGTGTCCTAATATCTGGCAGCTTGGTTTTCTATTTCAATAAGACTAGAATAATGTTAATGTGATTTCAATGCCTATGAAAATTGGTGCCAAAATACAGCCTGTGGTCCTAATATTCAATCCAAATAATAACTGTAGTGTGTTCAATGCTCACCTGTCATCTGTAACACCTTTCTTTTTATGGGTAAATTAAAAAGTTTTTATGTGAAAGAAAACTATGAATCCTTAAGCTCTTTTATTATGGTAAACACTCAACTGGTGAACTATTAACTAAATAATTATATTACATAAATCCAATTAATATATCCTATGAATAGAGCAATCTCGTTAACTTCGTTACTTAAATATGCTAAATTTATCCAACAAACAATTTTTGATAGATGTATCCTTGCAAATGCATTCAAAGCAAAACAATAACATATCCACTAATGAAATTTGCTTGGACAAAGTGTTGTTTGGTGGTGGAGAAGCATAGCATAGTATAGCCAAAGTGCATAATAACATGTTTTATCCAACATTTGTGTTTTTAAGGTAGAAAAGGAGTGCTGACTGGGGATGATAAAGCTACTGCACATTGAATGATCAAATCACTCTAATCAACACAAGAATCAATGAACATTTTCTTGACCAATTACTCAGCAATTTATTTATTTATTAAAGATTCATTACACTTTCCTTTTACATTTCTTCAAGACATTTCCCTGAATCTTTTATAACATTTCTGAACCCATCAAAACACTCCCTCATCTGGGTAAATTCTCTCTCATATACACATACCCAATTGGAGACTATCGCACAACTCAACTACTGCCTATCAGGCCATCACCTACACTCACCAGGTGATGTGAGAGACCAAAGAATTGATGTAATTATGAGAAGGGCTTAGCTCACCTGCTAACCAGTCCATAATTTTAAATTTCAGTTATTACGTGACATATCGATCTAATTGTAATTATGAAGTACTGTGATTATTATTGTCAAAACTAGACTGGATTAGCTGGTCAAACCGAAAAAATTAGAAACCAAATTAAGGATCAGTCCAGTCAGCTCCTAAAAATCCGTCCCTCAAAAATCGGTTAAACAACCGGTGAATTGGCCGGTAAACCGTGAACCGATCGAATCGGGCCGGTTTTTTCGGTTCAAGTGGGTTATATTTTTTTTTTTTTTTAAATTTTTTTATTTTTGATAAAAAATAATAAATAATAAATTATATTTATTTTCATAATATATATAATAAATGTCAAATTATATATACATATATATATATATTAGTTATTTTTTAATTTAACTAGTTTGATTTTGATTAAATTTCTGACTTTTTAATCTTTTCTTTAACTGATCCGATTTTAAAAACATTGAATGTGATTATAACACTAGTACAATTGATTCTAGTTAGTTTTGAAATAATTTTACAATAACCTATTATTTATAGTAACATTGTTTAACAGTGGCAGCAGCAAATGCTTGAGTTTTTAATAAATTTCTTTTATAAAGATAAAAATGGTGATAATTTTTTATGGAATAGAATCAAATTCATTCATTGAATGTGCACATCTGGATATACCAGAAATTCTTTAATTGTCATCATAGTTGATGAATCAAATGGATGGTCAAGATTGACTGATGAAGGATCAGCCTGCATGTTTCCCACCTACCAAACTGTGGAAGGTTGACCCTGCCACTACTTGTTATTTAATTTTATTAACTAACTTATTTAAAGAACTTGTGACATTGATGCCTTTTCTTTTTTTTCTTTTTTTTGTGTAAATGGGTCCCTGCCACTGGATTTTTTTCCTATCAAGGAAAAAAAAGGCTCTGCAGTCTAGGAAAGTAGCTAAGATTTTCTTTTATATTATCTCAGTAAATTTTATTGGGTGTCTGCAGATTTTTCAGAACCCCCCAAAAAAGGAGCTGTTAGCCTGTTATTTTTGTGGAAATGGAACATCTTATAAAGTGCTTTTCTTTTCTAGGCTGATTTTGAGAGAGAAAATTTTGCTTGTATTAAAAGGTAAAGAAATCAAAGAACAGAGAAGGAAAAACAGAGAAAAAAAAGATAGAGAATAAGGATTTTTTCTGAAGTGAAGTGAGTTGTCAAATGAAGAGAAACTTACAGGTGTTTCTCACTAATTGACAAGAAACAAGAATCACTTGTTTGTGAAGCAATATCACTAGCTAGCTTTACTAGTACAAGAAAAATAGATTGAAGTAAGGAGAAATCCGAGAAAATTTTGGAAGTTCTGGTGGTCAATTACTTTTTGGGAAATGGGATTTCTGAGCTTGTTTGAGTTGTGAGATTTAATTTTCACATTTTCTCCACACATATAAATATTTATCATGCATGGCCTCCAAAAGTGTTTTTGTGTGATGATCAAAAGGCAAAAGCTTCTATCTTTTTCTCTCTTTATTAAAAATTGTTGTCATCTCAGTCACCATAATCATTACAAGTTTCTAAAGTCTAAACACATGGATTCAAGACTTTGCTTTTTTGTATTAGCATTGCAAATAATGAGCTTTGTTTCTGGAACAAGCAGACCTTTTCCACCTAATGATGGTGTTGGTTTCCATCAACAAGGTTAGTGACTTTCTTTTCTGTCATAACCCTATTCATGCAATGATTAGTTCCTACTAATTAATCAGCATTTTCCCCTCTTTAAATCTTCTCTTTCTAGTTGCAATCTTTAAATATGCATTTGATTTCATATTTTATTAGGTTAATATCATTTTTTTATTCAACAAAAAATTTTTGATTGTTCATAATCATTAAGAAAAAAGAAATTTCCTTTTTCCCCCAATAAATCTAAATTCTCTTGGAAGCAATTTTCTGATGTAAAAGTTTATTTTCATTCTACTGCTGTTTCCTAGGACCTTTCTTATTCTGCATCAGCTCCTTTCTCTCTTCTTTATCTTGACATTTTGCCATTTTCAAGTACTGACCAACATTAAATGCATATGATCATATATCACAGGCCAGAGAGCAGAGTCTTTAAAAGTTCTTTTGGGTTCAAACTTGGGCTCTCACATGGACTCTAAACAAGTACACCTTCATTCTTTTTCTCTCTTTATGTTCAGAAATTTTTTTACGAGAAATTAAAACTAAATTGTTATGAATGAGCTTTAGACTAAAATGATATTATTGTTCATTTTAGAACTGTGAAATCTCGAGTTTGAGTGAAGCTAAATTTACCAGGAAAAAAATAAGATTGTCAAATATTTTGTTTAATTTTACTTCTTTTTCCTTGAAGGGTATTAGAAGCAAAGGAGGAGTGGCAATGACAGGTTTAAAAGAAGCATATTATACAAAAGGGCTAAGCAAAATAGGTTCAAGTCCACCAAGTTGTGAACACAAGTGTTATGGTTGCACTCCATGTGAAGCAATTCAAGTGCCCACAACCAACAAAATCCATAACCATTTGGGTGTAAATTATGCAAATTATGAACCTGAGGGTTGGAAATGCAAGTGTGGCCCTTCCTTCTACAGCCCATGAACTTCTTATTGATTAATCTCTATCTAAAAGCTGCAGATTTTTTTCCTGCCTTTTCTGTACAAATTTTACATTCTTCCTCTTATTATTATTGTTGTTGTTGTTGTTTTAGTAGTAGTAGTAGTAGTCGTTATTATTGTTAGCTTCAAGGTAGCCTTTGTTGGTACTTAAGATGAGGAGTTTTTGTTTTCTTCTTTTTAAAAAATTTAAGACAATTTGCTTTGCTATTCTTTGATGGATGTGAAAGCTTGTTTTGTTTTTCTTTTCTTTTCAATTGATCTGCGGTTAAATGTATAATTTTGTAGTATAATTTTTTTAAAAAAAATCAATTTGTTTATGCTTTGAGGTACCCATTCAATCAATAATATATTAAACATTAGTTAACATTAATCATAATTTGTATAATGCACTTCTAAACTTTTTTTTTTTAAAAAAAAAAAGATAAGATGAAAAATCTAATAAATGGTATCACACATTTTCTTCCATAAACTACAACATAAATATCATGAAAAAAACAGTCTTCGTTCATAAACTATACCATAAATATCATGAAAAAGAAAGAGTCTAAGTTCATAAATTATATCATAAATATCATGAAAAAGACAGTTACTTGAAAACGAGAAGTAAGAACATAAATTTTCATAATAAATAAGTCAGTCAGCACAAAAATTAATTTTTATATAAATATGATCAATTTTCACCTTTCTTAATATTTGTACAAAAATAGAGAGGGAAACAATTCACGGGGGTGTAATGTGCGAATGATGTAAAAGTGGGATAAACTTATAACTGCTTATAAAATTTATCGATTGAAAAGAAATTTTATTATATTCGGAGTTTTTAGTTGGCCAATCAAATAATACAAATTTTTTCAATTGACGATACACATATTGACAATCGACAATTAGAGATGTTTAGTTGGCCAACCAAGCAGCTCCTAAATATAATAATTATTGTAATTAGACTAGTCAGAATTTTTTAAAAATCGCTAATGAAAATGATTGGTGAATTTTTATGGTATAATATTTTTATAAAATAAATATTTTTCTAACACATGTTTTTCTTTTAGCATCAAAGAGGGGAATTAATATTAAATATATTATCTAAAAAAATATGTATTTACTGCTATTATGTATCTTGTTGTACTAACACATGTTTTTTTATACTAAAAAATAGAAATTTATGTTTTAATATTTTTTGTTTTTTGTGCAATTGTGCCTAAGAAGCTATGGGCCTAGACTTCACTCAAATTACGCTATGCTGGGCTGGGGTGGCCTAGCCCATCGTCTTCTTTAAAATAAGCTGTTAGGCCGAGATTGCTCAAGATCGCAATTAGAGTCTCTGCAACTAACAATCATTTCCGCCGATGGCGCTCTCTGGCTCTCGTGTAAGTCTCTCTCTCTATCTATCTCTGCGAGTTGTATAATCTAAAGTTGCCAAATTTAAATTCACTTTAACTGTTTAATATTCCAGATCTCGATCTGAACTTGTAAACTGTATATATAAAGCTCTGTTTGGTTGTTAAGAAAATTTAAGGAAAGAAAATTTTGGCGTCAATTCTGTCTTTCTTCATTGGATTTCTCTTTCATATTGATTTTCTAGGTTTAGATCTAGAATCCAGAGATGGATACCTGATTTTTGGAAATTTAGTTTGTGTAACTTTGATTGTTGAATGGATATAGCTAATACTGTGAAATTCGGCTCCCGTTCTAGATTATATCGCTTTCTAGATTAGATGTGTCTCATAGTATGTGTGAATTTTGCTGTTTGTAGGATGTTTGCCCCACAGTAAAGAACATTCTTTTGCTAGACTCTGAAGGGAAGCGTGTAGCTGTCAAATACTACTCAGATGATTGGCCAACTAATAATGCTAAGTTGGCTTTTGAAAAATCATTGTTTACAAAGACTATGAAATCAAATGCCCGGACAGAAGGTTTGATTTATAAATTGTACTATATACTATTATAGATTTGCTGAAAAGTATTTTTTTTATTTGGCCTTTAGTAGTATTTCCTGCCCAATATGATTCTGGTCTGGATGTTATAAAACAAAATTTTTTTGCAAAATTCTTTGTCAAAGTTGTACATTCCAATCAATCAACTGTTTTTCATTAGTGTCACAGTTAATTATAAAGAAAATCTGAAAGTTTTCGTCTTGTGTAGTTTATAAAAACAATACCCTTTTGTGCACCATTGAACATGAAATAGTTGCCTATAATTTTTTCTTTCTATCCCATAGCAAGCACTAACAAATTCAGTAGCTGATAGATGGATTCTTGATTTTTTCATGCTTGTTATGTTAATATTTTAACACAAAATTACTGTTACAAATTAATAATTATAACCAAAAGTTAGGTTGTAGCATATGTATTTTCCAAATAGTTATTATCAAGGAATTGTTGGCAGGTGGGGAATCTTAGTTCTTGGATTTCTAATTTTGAAATATAGAAAATTTTGGTAGAGTTGCCATTTGCAATTCTACTTTGATTGAGAGAAATGTTCTGCATCTTACTTTTTTTCATATCATGGTTAACAGTCCATGCAAATACTGCTTTGAATGTAAATCGATATTCTCGGAATGTGAAAGCATTGCTAGAATGAGTACTAGAAGTATTACTGGGATCATAACATCTCTGCATTATCATTTAATGTATGTGTGGCCTCAGGCCCTCAGCCATATTGCCTTGTAATTATATTGCTGTGAAAGTAAACTAGAGAGCCTTCAAGATTCTACTTAATCCGGTTTGGAGGTTTTGAGAATCTACATTCCTGATATGTTCCATATGCAGCGGAGATCACAATGTTCGACAACAACATTGTCGTCTATAAATTTATCCAAGACCTCCACTTCTTTGTCACTGGAGGTGATGATGAAAATGAACTCATCTTAGCTTCAGTTCTTCAAGGTTTCTTCGATTCAGTTTCCTTACTCTTGAGGTATTTTGAGCTCTAACTTCTGCCTTAGTTCCTAAACTGATTTGGTGATTACTTAGTTTTTGTTTCTCTACCATTTACCTTCCATAACCTTGTTATAGGAGTACTGTTGACAAAAGGGAGGCGCTTGAGAACTTGGATCTTATTTTCTTGTGCCTTGATGAGATTGTTGAAAAAGGGTATGCAATTTGCTTCTCAAATTCAAATGTTGTATATTTCCGCCAATTTTTTTTTTACTTGTTGGAATTTTTTTTTCTTGCTATATTTGCTATTCAATTGTTTATTTTATGATGCACATCAAATAATAATGGTAAATTTCCAAGTAAAGACATTGTGAAGCTAGTAATACTTCATGCTGCCTTTTGGCCAAGTTAAGGGCATCTGCTCTATTGTTAATGGTAGCTTGTTTAGTCAAGGTGAGTCAATAGTTTTTGCACATCGGTTCTGGCTACGTTTTCTCATCTTCTGTAGGTTATTATGAATTTTAGGTTCCTTTCCGATCAGCATACCATTTTTCTCATCAGAAATTGGAGTGGAATTGAACAGTGAACTTTAAAAAGAAGTATTGTATTGTTAAGTTAGCAGAACATAAATATGATTGAAAGCTGAATTGTTCTTTTGGGGCAAGAATAGAAGTATGAGCAGTATTAGAAGTTTGTATAATTAACACTTAAAGATTGATTTGCTTAGTCTAAAATAGTGATACAGATTTATACAGTTGAAGTTCTTTAGGGTTTAGATTGTAACATAATCTCAATTGGAACTTATAGATCCTTTTAGTCTTATATATATTTTTAATAACATTACTCTACCATGTAGAGATTGCAGCATTGGAAAATTGAGGAACTTAAAATATCTATCTAATGGTGGCAATCTGATGATCCATTTTGGAGACTCTTGATTAAATGGTTCAAGATGGAAACTTTTTATGAATTCACAATCCAGTCCAACAAATTTTTTTGGAAGGTCATTGTCTAGAAGAAGGATAAGAGTCTTAAACTTGTTCCTCTCGATGACACAGCTTGCACATTGATGCAAGCCTCTGCCCAAGTCATGCCCGCTATGAATAATAACCATACTGCCATTTGCCATGCTCTTCTTTGCTGATGGCTTCTGTTCACTTCTTTACTAATGGTCAAGAAGCTTTTGACACAAGTTTTATTCATTTGTTTTGGCAGGATGATACTCGAAACAGATGCCAATGTTATTGCAGGAAAGGTGGCAGTAAATAGCATGGATCCTGGTGCTCCTTTGTCTGAGCAGGTTTGAATTTGATTTTTAGCAATTTATTATTTCCTCAATGCTAAATAATTAAGTAAATATTGCTATGTAAACCTTAAGAAATTTTGAAATGAAAATTATTAAATCATCGAAAACTATAAGACATGCTTGGTAACATTAACCACATAAACCTCTTTCCAATATTCTCAAGAACTCCATTTAAACATGTCACACATTGCTAGGCCAACTGCTGTTATACTCTGCATTTTTTTTTCCATTAGATTTGTATGCTTAACCTTTATGTTTCTTTTTATGATACTGTAGACAATAAGCCAAGCATTGGCTACGGCACGCGAACATTTGACAAGAACTCTCTTTCAGTAAGTTTTGATGGATGCGCGAAGAAGATGAGTCGGATTTCATTCTTTTCTCTTCTTTTTTTTTTCTCTGATCTGTTGGCAAGTAGCAGTTTATTTTTGGCTGAAATATTTTTGTGGAGCTTAATGATGGTGAGGTGAGGATAATTCCATTTGGGGTTGTTATAGCCTATATGTTTATGCAATCAAATAATCTTTTTTAGCTTGTTTTAAAGAGTTGGCTGGGTTTATAAAGCTTGTTGGTTTAACCCAATTAGATTGTCGACTCTTACTGCTCGCTATACTGATGTTAGATATGAGATCTAAGTATGGATGTAATTTAGTTGTTGGAGTCGATACAATTTACTGTTCAAGCTTGTTACTTGACTCTATTAGAAAATTTGATTCGCACTTTACTTGATTTGGCTTGATTACAACTAAAAGTTTAGATAAATTTTTTCTATTAATTTCAAACTAATACTTGAATGAGCTTAAGTTTAAATCTGAATTAATAAATTATCATCAATCATCATATATATATATATAACGTAAAATATGTCTAAATGATATTAAATATAAAATTCATGAGCTATTAAGCCGAGTGTTGTAATATTTAAATTTGCTTTATGCAACTGGTAAATGACTAAAAATCATTAAATTTTGAAGGTTTTTTTAATATGATCATTAAAATTTAATTTGATTCACGTGAATTATTCATTTTTTTTTTTAATCAAAGATCAATGAGAGATTTAAGTCAAAAATTTATTTGAATGATAATGTGGCATGAACTTGAGCTATCTAATCTAATATATCATAAATATTGAGTTATTTCATATAAATTTAACAGAAAAAGTATAAAAATTTGATGAAATAACTAAAAGATTTGATAAAAATAAAAGTTAGTAATTATTCAGTTAATTTTTCATTAAATAGGGTAAATTTCAATGGTAAAATAATATTTGTATCCTTAATTTAATTTCTATTTTCAAATATTCTTTTTTTTTTAATTCAAATTAAAAAAATTTCTAATAAAAATTATTAAATGAAATAGACATTTAATACTATGATAAATATTGAAATTAATAATATTAATTTAAGATGATATGTGCTATGAAAATTAACCATTAACAACAAGCTAATATCTACAATTGCAAGTTGATAATATTATTAATTGTCAACATATATCAATAAAATATTAATTATTCTATTAAATATTTATAATAATATCATAAAAAAAATTATTGGTTACAACACTTATATATAAGGTAAATATTTATAACAGTACTATAAAAAAAAAAACTAAGGTTTTTAGTTGCATTGAATTATCTCATTCCTTTTTTTCTAATTAATATTTTTATTATTCCTTTTTTTCTCAAAATATAAATTAAGACTATATATGAATTTATCAAATTCTAAATTGTGGAAATTTTTAATTATTACCTTACCCTAATCTGAAATTATTAAGCATATTGATTTTCCTTTTGCACATAAATAATGAAATAATAGATATTTTTATTTTGACCCGAAAAATAAAAATTTATGTTTCTCTTACTGTTTTATTTTTATTGTGATCACCAATAATATTATTTATTTTTAAATTACAATTTAATTAAAAAAGAAGAATATTTTTTTTTGTATTACAAAAAAATTTGAATTATTATTTATGAATTAATATTTTTTTTTTTCATCCTTGTAATATGTCATTACAATCCCAAATTACATTCCTATCCTGAGAATTTATTTTTTAAGAATTATATATGGAAAAATTGATTCTGAGTCTATTATTCAGAAAAATATGTAATATAAAAAAATTGATTCTGATTTATTATTCAAGGGAATATGCAATATATTTAAAAGTATTAAATTTTTTCTTTCTTTTAGTTAATTAATTTATTAAAACAATTAAAAAAAAAGATAAAAAGTGAACCACGATAATGTTGACTTGTGAAAAGAGGCCGACGATGATTTAATTTAATCATTTAAAATGATAATTATTATAATTAAACATCAATATTTGTTAAAAAAATACCTATTAAAATCATTTTTGTAATATATATATATATATATATGGAAACTCTTTTAATCAATTAGTAATTTTTCAATTTAATTAATTAATTAATAAGCAAATTATATAGTTTAATTATCTTAAACAAATGATAAAAATAATAAAGAGATTCAAAGAGAATAAATTATTAAATAGTAAAAACGATAGAATTATTCTTTCTATTTATATTGAAGTTGATTCATATATATTTAAAGTAATATTAAAGTTGATTCATATATAATTAAAATAAAAATAACTCATGTTAATTCATTTATATATGAATAAGACTCAATAATTTATCTCCAAAGAGTCACAATCTGTCAATAAAAGCCATAGAACTATAGAAGAAGAAGAGTTTCTATAACACGCATTTCTTTATAGAAACAAACGAGATAAAAGAGATATATATCTTACCATATCTCTTTATCTCTCTTTTTCTATAGAAAAGTGGAAGAAAAACCCTCCAATTCTGTTTTCAAACTTCAAATCATATCTTGTTTCCACTTTCCATGAATTTCCACAATCATGTCATTCAAGTCCAAATACCCTCTAATGAGAAAATATGAAAATACCTTTTTTTTTAAGAAAAAAATACAAAGAACTTAATTGATGCAAATCTCTTTTTTTTAATCAATATAAAAAGAAAAATTATTAAATAGAACAAAAATATATTTTTTTCTCACATAAAAATAAATTTATATATGATTGTAATATAAATATATTTATAAAAATTTACTTTTAATGAGTAAAATAAATATATTTATGTTTTATTTAAGGATATAATCAGAAAATTCTATTAAAAATTAAAGGTAATATAATAATAAATTAGAGTACCAATTAAATTTTTTTAGAAAATCAATTAAAAAATTAAATATATATATATATATATATATATATTAAAAAATTTTAAAAATTAAGTAAAGGTTACGCCCTGATCTTATTTAATAATTTTTCGTATGAAATTTTTTTATATTACATACAAACCGAGCTTTAATTTTAAGGTAAAACCTATCATATATTTTTATTTCGATAAATTTAATTTTGAAGTTTTATTGTTAGAATATCCTCATGGATAATAAATAAATTAAAAAGTTATTATTATTAATTATATAAGTTAAATTGATTTTAATTTAGATCAATATTTAAAAAATAATTTTTTGTATAAATACTATGATAATTATAGATGAATACAGTGTGTGTAATAGATTTTTCTCAATTAATTCAAAAGTAAATTTATGTAGTTAGGCCTAAAATAAAGTACTAAAGATGAATGTATATTCTGAACAAGAAAATTTATTTTCTATAGATGAATGTATATTCTGAACAAGAAAATTTATTTTCTATCTTATATAATTCAGATTAGTTCAATAATCTACATTTGATATATGCAAGTAATAATATATTATTAACTTGTAATTAGTAGCACAATAATAATATGCTAGTTAATGGATCATGTCATATACAACTAATGCAAATCAATTTAATTTATATTTTTCTCTAACAATTTTTTGTGGATCATGCCTTTTTGTTAAACCAACTATGATAATTGATCAATATATTTGAATATTTTATTATAATAATAATAATAATATAAGTGCTATAAGCTCCTCAAAATCAAAATAACATATTTTGGGGGGTATTTGGATAAAAACTAGCGTTTTGTTAAAATAATCAATTTTATTAAAAACGAGCGTTAATCATAAAATTCCTTCCTCCAACTTTTAAAATTTGCGTTAAATATTAAAAATAATTTAGTTTTTTTTTTTACCCAAACACTTCAAAAACTATAAAACTCCTTAACTTACTCCTAAAATACAGTTTATAACGTTTAGCTTCCTATCCAAACACCCTCTATATCATTATTCAAAATGGACTTTAGGACTACCAAACACTGAGAGCTATCAAACACTGTGAGCTCTAAGTTAAAGGAATGAGCTTCTTTGGCAAGAGTGTTCGCATATTAATTACTATCCCTTGAAATGTGGCAAATATGAACTTGCCAATTTTTAAAAAGAAGGTCCTTAATCGTTATCAAGAGGGCGTCTTGACTAGGCAAAAAAGGTTTTGTATTAACAGTAAATAGTTCCTCAGCCATGTCTTGAGCGTCTACTTTGAGAACTAATTGTTTAAATCTCATATCCCAGGCAAGTTTCAAATCGTCTATAATACCTAAAAGATGAGTAAAGCCCTTGACCCATTTTCCTTTGAAGTTGCCAAAAATCCCCCCAGCATACACTAAATTAGTTGAATGTTTTAGGGAGCCATCAGTATTCAACTTGATTCAGTGTTCTCATGGATGCTGCCAATAGAGATGGCAATGGGGTGAGAAATCCCCGTTCCTCAAGGAGATTTGTCCCGAACCGGGTGAAAATTTCTCGATTTGTCTCCCCACGAGGACATTAGCGGGGACAGGGAGTGTATTCCCCACCCCATGGATATTCCATCCTCGTCTCCGTGGGGATCCGTTATTATATTTTGTTAATTATTATATTTATTTAATTATTTCTTATATAAAATTATATTAATTAATAAAATATATATATATATATATATATATATATATATATATAAGGAATAATTTGTTCAATAAATAATTCTTATGAGGTTATTGGAGTTTATTGAAATCACTTATTAAATTAAATTTATTTAAGTACTCGTAATTTAATATATGCTGAATTTTTAATATTTTATTAAAAAATATTACTAAATATTTTTTATGTATTAAAATATTTATATTTTAATTATGTTTGGTTGATGTTTTGTGTGTTTAAATTTATTAATATTTTTTAAATAAATTTTTTCATATTTTTAGCTATTATTTATGAATTTTATAAATATAAACAAATTTAGTAATATAAAATTTAAGCGGAGAACGGGAATCTCCACGGAAATGGGGATCCCGCGGGAATGGGGATGGGAACTAAATTATCCTCGTATGTGAAATAAGGACGGGAATGAAGATTTCCCGATAAGGCGGGGATGGAAATGGAGATGGTTTCCCCGCTCCCGCCCCGCCCCATTGCCATCCTTGTTCACCTTCTTTTCTTCCTATTATTTCCTTATATAATTCCCTCCATGTTTTTCAAGAAAATTTTTTATTTTCAAATAATGTTGCCTTCAATTTTAAAGTTTATTTTGCTTTTTGTTATCTTCCCTCCATTTTTTAGTTTATAAAAGGACAAAATTTAGTGTAACTTAATAGATTCTCATGAATAGAATAAAATTTACTAAGGTTTAGTTTGGCACAACTTATAAAAATAATTTTTCATATTGAAAAAAATTATTTTCCTAAAAGTGATATTTTTAAAAGTAATTAACTGTATATTTGTGTTTAGTAAAATACAATTTAAAAACTACTTATAAACTCATAAGGATATTTTTGTTTACTAATTTTTTAAAATTAACTACGCGTTTAATTTAAAATTCAGCTATCTTGAAAAGTTTCAATTTCTAACTTATCCAAATAGTTGAATTTTAGCTATCTAAATAATTGTTTTTATCAATTTTGATATTTACCAAACATTCTAAATTAAGCCAAAATCAGCTTTTCACAAAAAAAAAAATATTTTTTTCTTTTCATAAGTTATGCCAAACGGGTACTAAGTTTAACAACACAAAAAAAAAAAAAAAAGTGATTATATGAAAGAAAGAAAACAAAACAAATTTTGTATATTTACGTTTGAGTTTAACAAAAGAAGGATTGTCAAAAGAAAAAAGTTTAACAATAAAGAGAGAGATGAAGTATAAATAAAACAAGGGTAATATAAATCATATAGGTAAATTACAATTTTTTTCTCTTATAACTCTTAAAATATTAAATACTTTGAGTTAAAATTTTTTCTCTAAAATATCACTTATTATGGCAGGGTATAAGAATATATTGCGTGGGCATCAAATTGCATGCATGGTGTTTTGAATGCGGTAATATTGCTTATTGGGTGGCCTTTTGACTCCCTCTTTAATTTCCACTTACGAGTTCAAATTTAAAATTTCAAATTGTCCTACTATTGTAAAAGATATTCTCTTAACATGATTGGGCGTGCGTCACCCCCCAAAGTTTAAAAAAAAAAAAAAAAATCTCATATTTTTTTATATATTTTTTAAAAATATATAAATTAGTTTCTTAAAAATTTTGAAATATTTTATTTTTTATATAAATTTTTATATGTGTATGTTTAATATAAATATAACATTTTAAAATTAAAAAAATTATATATATTTTCTAACTAACTTAATTTTTTTCTTAGTATAATATTTGGCCCCAAAACATCATTTTTAATTTCGCTCCGATCTCAAACAATCCTGGTATTTGACCATCTATAGAAAAACATGCAATCATATTTTTGTCATTAAAATAATACATTACAAAATGATATACCAAAAATTTTTAGGCCAAGCAATTTAATTCATCACTTCATAATATATATTAACTAATGGTAATATAATATATCAGCATATTAATTATAATACATACTTTATCATTTAGGTAATTATTTATTTTATAAAATAATTATTATTTAACATATTTTACTATTATTAATTTGTTCATAATATGAAATGATGGAATTATTTCACCTAAAATTTTTTATAATATACATTATTAAAATACTAATTTTTTTCTTATAGGATGTTTCTTGTAACTATTGTATTCAACGAAATGCATCAATT
The DNA here is from genome assembly GCA_948193065.1 of Aleurites moluccanus. Lineage (NCBI taxonomy): Eukaryota > Viridiplantae > Streptophyta > Magnoliopsida > Malpighiales > Euphorbiaceae > Aleurites > Aleurites moluccanus. The sequence continues at coordinate 264 of CANXYC010559772.1, read as the reverse complement.
CGTACTCTTATTTCATACATCATCTTTATTACACCTATAATGTTTTCAAACTAATTATTTTTACAAATGTTATCATATGATACCTTATCTAAAAATAAATAAATAAGCATTATATATATATATATATATATATATATATATATATATATATATATATATATTTTTAGTGTGTGGGTGAATTTTTGTTTATATATATCACTTTTTATATTTGGTGGTTATAGTTTTTATATAGATTGAATTTTGTATATATTTAGATAGCTGTGT
>CANXYC010559748.1:0-13608 GCA_948193065.1 Aleurites moluccanus | reverse complement strand
AGCCTATGATAGCTAAAATGCTCCCGAGCGATCCAACCGTCCGATTTTTCATCATTTAATCCAACGGCTAGATTTAATCAAGCCTAATCTGTTATAATGAAACCACATACACCTAATTATCCCATAATCACAGCAAAATTATAGAAAGGTCCTTACTTTACTCCGAAACCCCTCAAAGGCCCCCGTTGAGCCCCTTTTCCCAAAATTGCCTCCAACCGGGTATATTTTTCCATACAATTCCCAAATAATTTATTTAAGACCATTTACATTCACTTTTATTCTTTCCTTTACTCAAATATACTAAAAAATTAATAAAACCTCGAAAAAAATGCAAAATTACAATTCGGTCCTCCAATTACCAAAATTTCCAAACTTACCCGATTGGGTCCTAACTGACTTCAAACCAACTCTAGGCCTAAAAATTAGGTCATATAGCATGCATATATACATATTCCATGCATTTACATATTATATTAGCACATCATAAAGAAAGGAAAATAATTTCCCTTAAGGTCCCTATTAGGGTTTAGGCTAAGGTGTTACATAAGGCATCTGCAATCTCATTCTGAATCAAGATGGTACCTGTAACTACATTCTCTGATCTCTAGGCCTCCTAGGTGTTGACAACAAATACTCTGCCCTGACCCTTACCAACTGGAGCCTGACTACTACTAGGAGCCTGTCCTCCCCTGCCTCTGCCTCTGGCTGTAGCCTCTTTACCCAGATTCTGACTCGCATGTGTCACTGGCTGAGAAACTGTGACAGATGGTTGCTGGTCAGCCTTCACTGGACATCTATTTGCATAATGGCCCTGCTGGTCACACCTCAAACAAGCACCAGTTTGTCTCCAACACTCCTCTCCATGTCTCCGACCACAAAACCCACAAGTAGGAATGTTGGGTGCCTGTGTAACTGGACTCGAAGAACCTGAGAGTAGGTAGGTGCTAACTGAACCACTGGCAGTCCCCTACTCTGTAGTGTCCTCCTCTTACTACTAGTTGTAGATCTCTGCTCAAACCGTGGCACTAGCTCTACATGCCTAGGATGGGAGCTGCTCTCCCCCCTCCTAATCTGTGATCCTGGACCCCATTTCCCTTTTTAGTCCCTCTTAGCCCTCTTAGTCTTGTATTTCTTCTCCATCTGTGTAGCCTTATCGATCACTGTAGTCAATGAAGTGAACTCTGTAGCCAACAAAGCATTATGAAGTGTAGCATGAAGACCCCTCCGAAACCTATTAATCAAATCAGCCTCTGTAGGTACAATATGAGTAGCACATCTACTCAACCGAATAAACTCCTCCCCATACTCCTCAATGGATCTTTTCCCTGCTCAAATCTGATTAGGTTACGGGTCTTCACCCCCTTAGTAATAAATTAATCAATAAGACCCTGTCTAAACACTACCCATGTAGGTGGGTGTTCACCATAAAGCCTGGGCTTCGTCCTCCTCGAAAACTAGGTCCATGCCTTACCCTTAAGTAACAGCCCAACCAGCTCAACTGCTCTCAATTCAGAATATGGTAGTCTCCTCACTACCATCTCCACCTCCTCCAAGAAATCAATGGGATCAGTACCTTTGTCTCCTCTAAACTCAGGTAGGTTTAGCTTCAGAAAGCTAAACATCGATACTCCACCCTCCTCTATCACTCCTCAGCCTCCCTGTACAGCTGGCTCCCTCTGAGCCCCAACTGGTTGCACATGAGCCGATGCTACTAGAACTGCCTTTGGTACTATAGGTGGAGACACTACTGCTAGAGCGGGTGGTGGCGGTACCTGCTGTCGCTCCCGCCTCATCTCAGCCATCTCTCTCCGTAACTCTAATAAAGCCTATATCATCTCTACTCTCCAGGGGTCATCGCCCCTCTCAGAATCCTCTAAAGTCCTTCAAGATCTAGACGGACCCTCTAATATTGCAATCTCCCTAACCAGTGACTCATTAGAGGCAACCTCTACCTCCCTGGTATCTTTGTCTCTGTCGTCAGACATCTTTATAATCTGTCAGAAAAAATAAAAATAGTCTCAGAAAATGAAAGAAATACAGAATAATAACATATATCAGACGATAACAGCAAAGGACGACAAAGGAAATCCTATGCTCCATGGTATACTTAATTCTACCCCATTCTGTACTTAATCACTATTCCTCTATAATTCGGGTACTATTCATCTGTAACCTAAGTTCCACTTTCTGTAAACCTAGATGCTCTAATACCACCTCTGTCACAACCAGTTTCTGGATCGCAACGGTCCTAGAGCACGAGATATGCCAATGGCGACCGGTACCCATAGAACACAATATCACATGCACAATCTATAAACCACAATATATTATCCATTTTAGTTATTTACTATTTATTCTGTTATTCTGTAATTCATTATATAATTTACTGCAATTTGCTGTAACAATCCACAAATCATACCATATAAACATAATATAACTCATATATCATCAAATATCATATATACATGTTCATTTCCTAGCTAACCCATACATACCCCATGGAGTAGCTGGATTATGAACATAAAAAATATAATACAAAATAGAATATATACATCAGATGACTGTAACAGAAATCCGTGGATGATAGATGACGGGATTCTGCAGCCTACTCCTCTCCTGAAATGGTTAAACAATGAAAATGTGAGTATAGATGATACTCAGTGAATCTATATTCATCAATAATATAATAGTAGGCAATAATGGAGTAAATGTATCAATAATACAGATACAGTGTACAGAATCGATATCAGTTACAAAATAGCCAAGAAATACAATATAGGCTCGGTATCATATGGATAGACAGATAAAGGGATGGACTGTATGAAATCATACAATCTCCAGTAATCAATATGGACCATATGCGAACATATAGGTCTCCAGTAGCATATCAGTAAAAATGAGCATAAGACTGATCAGGTATTATGGCCAGGACCATAACCCTTCCTAGTTAGGGCATCAGTAATACAATGTACACATCGCCGATAGTATTTTTTCACTACCCTATCGGGTCGATAGCTCTGTCAAGCCACATAAGGATCAATACCAAGAAACAATATATCAATGGAATACCATTATGCAACAATAGCATTCTCCAAATCAATAAGTCCAATATCAGTCAATCAATTATCATTAAGGTTCATGGCAAAGTAAAAGATGACATATAAACAATGATACATGGTATGGTATTCAACAAAGGCTTAGAACAAAAGTTGGTTCGGTGACAAAAAACGATAGGCCAATTGGCATGCCAACGTCACTGGCGACAATGGCAGAATACAAAACACTAGACCAAAGACAAATGAACTAAGCATTTCATCAAACACAGGGTGGACATACAATGGCAAGCTAATAGGTTAGGTTTAGGTGCAAAATTGACTTGCCCAATTCAACCAACATCAAGCTACATTGTCAAAAATAGTATAGGCATCAAAGAAATACAATTAAACACCATCAAATGAGGTCAAATTGGCCATGAAAAACCAAGTAAAATCAAAGGGCATGAATAGTGAATGTGGTTCGGCCAAGGTGGACTTTCACACAAGGTTTCCAATTTCAATTTTAACACAAATGTCATGTTATTAGATGCAAAATTGACTCACCTAATGCTTCAAATAACCTTGAACAAGCCAATTCCACTCAAATTCTCCAATGAAGCCCTAAGGCACACCTTTGTCAAATATTGTGTTCTACATCAAACAAACCACCAATTAATCATCTATTCACATCCAATTAACATTTTCTAATATCAATTGACAAAATCTAACATTAAATCACTTAACTCATTCTTACAACTTCAACCTAGATAGTAATATTAGGCATTCCTATCAATTAGCATCAATTGATGCAATTAATCACTAAACCCATCAAATTCATCATCCAAATCAACCAAATAAACAATAAAACTAAACAAAACAACTTCTTACCAAAAAGAAGTGAAGTGGTTGAATCCTTTCCCTCCAAATATCTTGAAATTCTTCAAATTTCCAAGCAATCTAATGGATGGAAAAAGTAGAGCAAAGATTAAACTCCATTTTTTTTTTTTTAATTTCTTTAAGAAAACTTGATAGAAATTGAAGTAGAATTGATGGAAAAGAAAGGAAGAAGGGTTCAGCTCAAAGAGAAGAAGATGAAGAAGTTGTCAAATTTTCCCAAGTGTTGAAATATATATTAAAATCCATATGTCAAATTACAACTTAATCCTCCAATTCTCATATATCACACTTTGGTTCAAAATTTTCTATAATTTATTCTGTCAATTCTGTCAGGAATTGAATTTCAAAGTGGGAGTAAATAAGCTTATTTTAATTTATACTTATTTATAAAAATGGATCTGGAGTCATTCTGTAACCTCGACCGACCAATTCCCACTATTCACCTTAAACTTCCATTTATTTACTATTTTGCCATTTGTTACTTTTTCAGTATTCCTAAATGATTTTCACTTCTTTATTTTTATCAAAATTACACATAAATTATGGTGATCTTTTACCCCCATGTCAACTTCAACTTTGTTTTTATTGACCGGATAGCTCATTTTTCGGCAGTGTTCCTGACACCGCTGATTTTCGAAAAAGTATCAAGTTCGCTTTCTAACTGTCTCAAAAATTATTTCCCACCATTTCAAGACTAATGAACCACAAAATGAGAATTAATTCATGCATGTGAGTTAAGAATTTGTAGGGTATTACAACTTTCTTGAGCTTAATATTGTTTCACAATGGAACCCTACTTCAGTCACTACATATTCCTATGGACTAAGAATTTGGATAAAGTTGACCGGATGAATTTAGATAGGTATGGAATCAGTTCTGCTTTGACTCTGAGGGGAGTAAAAATGGACTGGGACTTTCTGGATGCCTGTGTGAACTTTTGGGATCATGTCAACCATGTATTCCGCTTTAGGGCTAGCATGGAGGAGATGTGCCCCGCCTTTAAGGAGTTCAGTGCTATTCTGGGTAGCAACCCTGGTGCTGCCTTGGCTATTCCAGAGTCTAAAGTCTGGCATTTTTTTTCTTCTAGGAAACTGCTTGGTTTAGGACATGATTTGGCTAGTTCCATGGTTTATGAAGATAGAGTTAACCTCACTGCAGTGATTACTGAGTTTCAAGACCTTGAGGACCCCAGAAGACATAAGTTTAAGATGTTTGCTTTGGTTTTCTATATGACTATTGGATGTCTATTTTCCAGTGCTCATAGCTGGGGAGATATTTAGATAGTGGAACTGGTGGCTCAGATGGAGCAGAGGGTGTACTACAGAAGTCTGATTTTGGCTGAGACCCTTTTAAGTTTGGATGCTAACTACATAGTGCATGGATCTTAGTTTGTGAATCCAGTTATTCTCCAGGTATAACTTTTCCTCTTTTTCATTGATTCTTTTATATCTGAACCTATCTGGTTTCTAACTTCTGTTTTGGGATGACTCAGGTCTAGTTAAAGGATCATCTCTAGGTAATTGGTCCTCCAGATAGGCTACCTTATTTGTCTACTAGGTACCGCATGCGTCGGACCCTGATCTGCTTTAACTTATAGAGATAGTGCACTATTTGGATGTTGGAATTGGATCCATACAGTATTTTGTGGTATTACCCTTATTATGAGATTGGTTATTTCATGACAATGAGCTTTGGCTATAAGATGGTGTATTTGATGGGCATGGTGTTGACCACCTTTTATCAGGGTACTCGGATTTTAAAGTAGATAGGTCAGTTACAGAATATTCCACCAGATGGAATTGTTTTCCCTACATCTGTGATAAATGTTGCTATGGCTCGAGCCATAATGAATGGTTGAAGGAGATCTATGTATTTTGTTAGATCGGCTTGTTTATTAGAGAGGTTGGAGGGATATGATGCTTGGTTCATTACCTCGATTTGGCCTACTAATAAGATTAGGTGATCCACCTTGATAAAGGAGCTAGAGGCAGGGATAGAGATGGATGATAGAGCTATGACTGTTATAGAGACATCAACTGATGGACTGACAAAGAAGATAGAAACAGACAAGAAGATTGTTGACATTAGAGGTGCGAAGACGATGACTGTAGATAGAGTTTCTGATAAAGCTCTTGGAAAGAGACCAGCTAAGATGACTCAGATAACTCTGACATTATCAAAGATATCCATCCTAGGAGGAGGAGGACTTGTAGTTAGGATTTATTTTCTTTTCTATTTTGCTTCTGCCCACCTAGAATTAGATAGGACTTTATTTTGACTTGGGTATTTTGACTTTGGATTGGACTTTAATAAAACGAGGCAGAAGCTTGATTTATGACTTATGACATTGACTTTTGAATTGAATGAATGAGACAAAAATTTGACTTGTATAATGGAAAAGAGATAGGATCCATGATGACTAGGATGATGATTTATGACTTTGTCAGATTGATAGTCAAAATGAGACATTTATTTTCTTTTGCTTTTTCTTTTATATTATTTTTCTTTTTTCTTTTTATTCTTTTGTTGCTCTAACTTTTGTCAAGATCACACTTGAGTATTTTATTTGATCCTTTTGAGGATGCAAGTTCAAACCCAAGTGTTTAGGCTCACACTCAAACCTTACAAAGTGTTTTCAAAGGCTCACACTTCAAACCTTCATAAGTGTTTTATCAAAAGCTCATACTCAAACCTATACAAGTGTTTTATTAAGGCTCATACTCAAACTATACAAGTATTTTACTAAGGCTCACACTCAAACTCTTAAGAATTATAAGAGATGAGAAGAAGAAAAATCCCCTTTAACTTTTTTTCAACTCTCAAACAATCAATGAGTCATAACTAACCCAAAGATTTACAACTAATAGCTCACAAAAATGGTTTTACAATAAATAAGCTTTTCAAGCTATAAATATGAACGATTTGGTGCAATAGCTCAATAATAAGTTTTCAATTGTTATTCTCTTATTTTTTAAACTTCCAATCAACTCATATTTGTTTCTTCAGAGTAGTAAGCGCTACTTAACTCATTTCCCAAAGTTGAGCTACTGGACCTTCTAAACTTCTCAGTTGTGGCTACGACTTATTGGTAGTGGGCGCGACTTCATTTCTTCATTTCTTGAGATATACAACTCCAATCATAATCTTTTTTTTTTCTTTTCTTTTCTTTTTTTGAAACTTTTAGATGTCTAATACAACTTTTTAGTTTATAATAACCCCAAAATAATCCATCTTTATACTTTAAAAAATCCAAACATTTATTTCTCAAATCTACAAGATAGTTTGAGCATACTTCACTAATTTTTTATTTCTCCTCTCATAAAATCAGAATCACTTGATTCTTTTTCCATATAAAAGTAGACATCTAGAGATTCAATCATATAAAATATTATATACAAATTCTTCCTTTAAAATTTTCAGCAATATTTTTGTCACGACCTGATTTCCCGGACCACGACGGTCCTAGGGCACGGGAGATGCCAATGGCGACTGGCACCCATAGAACCCAGTATCACATGCATCATCTATAAACCACAATATATTATTCATTTTAGTTAATTACCATCCATTCTGTTATTCTGTCAATCATTCTGTAATTTACTGCAAATGGCTGTAACAGTTATATATCATATCTCAAAATCATCATATAGCTCAAATATACCATCAAGCATCAAATACATATGTTCATGTCCTAGCTAACCCATACATACTCCATGGAGCAGCTAGATAATGAACACTAAAAATAATAATACATAATAGAATATATACATCAGAAACTATAACAGAAATCTACATAGAAATAGACGTCGGGATTCTGCAACCTACTCCTCTCCTAAAATGGGTAAATAAATAAACGGTGAGTATAGATGATACTTAGTGAATCTATATGCATCAATGAAATATAGGTTGAATCAATGATATAAACATGTTAAGGAGTAAAGGTACAGTATCAATTGTGTAAGTTTACAGAATCAGTATCATATATCAATAGGAAAAACAATGGTCATATCAAATCAAGGAATCATATGGTAAGACAGATAGAGGGCCATGAAACACGTAGACTATGTGTAATCACACAGTCGATCACATATCACATAGGCATAAGACTGATCAGGTCTTATGGCCGGGACTAATAACCCTTCCAAGCTAGGGCATCAATATCAATATGCATATTGTTGACAGTATGTACCCACTACCCTGTCGGTGAGGCAGCTTTGTCAAACCACATTTAGGTCAATAGAAATAGATAACATATCAATAGACACCATTATGCAATAATGGTATCATCACTGTCAATATAATCAATATCTTGCAAATCAACTAGTATATGAATCAATGGCATAGCAGAATACGATATATAATCAAGGATAAAAGGTTATGGTAAACAACAAAGGTATGGAACAAAAGTTGGTTCGGTGACGAAAAACGGTAGGCCAATTGGCAAGCCAACGTCGCTGGCGACAATGGCATTCAAATGGTAGGCCTATGGAATACAAACCAATAGGCCAATGGAAAATGAACTAGGCATTTCATCAAACATATGGTGGGCATACAATGGTAAGCCAATAGATTAGGTTAGGTTACAAACTTGACTTGCCCAATTCAATCAACACAAAGTCACATTGTCAAACAAGGTATAGGAATTCAAGAAAAAAGATCAAACAATATCAAAATAGGATCAAATGGCCATGGAATTCAAGCAAAAACCAAGCAAATTTCAAAGGCATGAATAGTAACTATAGGTTCGGCCAAATGAGGGGTTTTAGGGCAAGGTTCCAATAAATAATTCAATCAATTATACATGTTATTTGATGCATTATAGACTCACCTAATGCTTCATATCCCTTTTGAATATCTCAATTCCACCAAAATGACCAAATGAAGCTATATAGGGCAACCTTGTCAAATTTGATGTTCTACATCAAACAAACCACTAATTAATCATCCATTCATATCCAATTAACATATTCTAACATCAATTAACAAAACCTAACACTAAATCATCAACTCATTTCTTACAACTTCAAATTATCCAACCAAATTAGGGATTTCACTAAATTTGCATCAATTAATGCAATTAACCACCATACCCATTCAATTCAACCTAAATAACATCTAATTAATCAATAAAATCAATCAAAACTCATTCTTACCTTAACTTAAGGAAATGGCTGAAATCCTCCTTGAAGTTTTCCTTGAAATTCTTTACTCCTCCAAGTAATCTAATGATGGCAAGTGATGGAACAACAATCAAACTCAACTTTCTATTAATTAATCCTAAGGAATTTGCATAAATGAAGAAGAAATTGAAGAAGAAAAGAAGGAAAAATGGTTCGGCTCAATAGAGAAGAAAAGGAAAAAGATGAAGCAAATTTGTCTAAGTCATTCTTTTATATAAAAATCAATTATAAAATTACAACTAAACCCTCCAACTTCCATCCATTACACTTTGGTTCATAAATCTTCTGTAATTTATTCTGTCAATTCTGTTAAGATTTAAATATCAGAGTGCGGAGTCAATAGGCTTATTTTAATTTATACTTATTTATAAAAATAGTTCTGGAGTCATTCTGTAACCCTGACCGACCACTTTTCACTATTCACCTTAAACTTCCATTTGTTTAAAATTATGCCATTTGTTACTTTTTCAACGTTCCTAAATGATTTTCACTTCTTTCTTTTTACCAAATTTTCACATAAATTATGTTGATCTTTTACCCTCCAAGTCAACTTCAGAAATTCTTCTGTTGACCAGACTGCTAATTTCTCGGCAGTGTTCCCGATACCGCCGCTTTCCAGAAAAGTATCAAGTTCACTTTCTAACTGTGTCTCTAAAATTATTTCCCATCATTTCAAGACTAATGGACCGCATACGTAGAATTAATTCATGCATGAGAGTTAAGAATTTATAGGGTATTAAACAACTCCAACATTGCCCCAATAATCAACATCAACTCACATTGTAGGGATTTCAATAAGGAATAGATATCCAATAACAAACAACAATTAAAGGATCAGATAAGCTTAGGAAACCAAAGGAAAAATAAGCAAAAATTCAATGATGAATAGTGCCATTAAGGTTCGGCCAAAATAAGGATTTTGGAGGAGGTTTTAATTCATCAAATCAATACTATAGACATGTTAAATGATGCATATTAAACTCACCTCATACTTCAAATGAGCTTGAAAAATTGATTTTCCACCTAAACCTTCAAAGGAGGCAAAATTGACAACTTTTCAAATCTTGATTTTCTACATCAAACCAACCATAAATAATTCATCCATTAGCCTCAAATTAACATATTCTAAACTTAATTAACATAAACTAACTCAAAATCAAATGTCCAAATCAAACAACTTAGGTTTAGGGTTTCAATTTGGGGAAAAACCTTCAAATGCATCAATTGATGCATTTGAAGGTTTTTCCCCAAAGATGCAATTAAACACAAAACTCATTCTAATCATCATCTAAAACATCTAAATCAACTATAAAATCAAACAAATCACTTCCTTACCTTATATGAGTGATCCATCCGAATTTCCTTTCTAACTATCCCTTGATTTTCTTTGTGATTCAAGGTGAGAAATAGTTTGGAAATGGAAGAAACAAGGTTATTTTAAGGTTTTCTTTGATTTTTCCTTAGGAAAACAAGCTTAATAATGGAGAAGAAACGGAAGAGAGGTTCGGCCAAGGAATGAGTAAGGAATAAGATGACCAAAAATGTCTAAGTGTCGCTTATATACTAAGTTAAAAATGGCAAATTGCATTTAAGTCCTTAATCTTTTCATAAATCATACTTTGACCCCAACTTCTTCTGTAATTTATTCTGACAATTTTGTTGGGACCTAGATTTCAAAGTAGGAATTAAAATAGCTTATTTTTATTTATACTTAATTATAAAAATAGTTTCAGAACCATTCTGAAACTCAGACAATCGATTTTTCACTATACCACCAAAGTTCCACTTATTTACGATTTTGCCAGTACTTACTTTTTCAGTGTTCCTAAAAAATTTTTATCTCTTTCTTTTTACTATAATTACACATATATCTATATGATTATTTAACCCTGGTCAGAATCAAAAATTCATCTGTCGACTGGACTGCTATTTTCTCGGCAGTGTTATTGACACCGACGTTTTCCGGAACAATATCTCATATGCATTCTAATTGTGTCTCAAAAATTATTTTTAGTCATTTTGATGATCCCAAACCAAAAATTGATAATAATATAGTTCAATTATGGTAGGCTTTTCAAGGGTATTATATTCTACCCCCTTGAAATAAATTCATTCTTGAATTTAAAATAAACACATACCTCACTGATGGAATAAGAATGAATACTTGTCCTGCTCACTCTCCCATGTGCACTCCTCCATCGTCTGATTCCTCCAAAGCACCTTTACCATTGGGATCTCTTTATTTCTCAGTTGTCTGACTTGTCGATCAACAATTTCCACTAGTAGCTCCTCATATGACAAATCTTCGTTAACCCCAATATCTTGTACCTCCAATATATGTGATGGATCAGATAAATATTTTTGTAGCATAAAAATATGGAACACTGGATGAACATAGCTCAAATTAGGTGGTAGAGCCAATATGTAGGCCACATTGCCAATCTTCTCGAGTATCTCAAATGGGCCTATAAATCTTGGTGACAGTTTCACTTTCTTCCCAAATCTCATAACACCTCTCATAGGTGAGATCTTAAGAAAGGCACGGTCACTAACTGCAACATGAACATTCTTTCGCTTCGGGTCTGCATAACTTTTTTGTCTACTGAAAGCGGTCTTCATCTGTTCCTTAATGATAGACATCTTTTCCATCATCTCCTTTATCTGTAATACCCTAGAAATGCATAATAGGTTTTAGTAAATAAAATTCTCAGTATACAGATTAAAATCATCTAAATGACTAATAATAATTTTAGAAAATCAGTTAGAGCGAAAATGGAATTTTTTTTCAGAAAACGTCGGTATCAATATCGCCGCCGTAAAAATAACGAAATGGACGATGGATGAATTTTTGAATTTGATTTGAGGGTAATTGAATATATATATATATATTCACGTGTGAATACAGTAAAAAGAAATTTGAGAAAATATTACAGAATGCTAACAAAACGAGCAAAAGAATATTTTCGGTGGATGGTGAAATTTAACAGTCCGAGTTTTAGAATGATTTTGAAACTATTTTTATTAATTATTATTAATTAAAATATTATGTTTAAACATTCACTTTGAGTTCTAATTCCCGATGGAATTGTCGGAATAATTTACTGAGCGAAAAAGGACCAAAAGCAAATTTTAAAAAATTGGAGGACTAAAGTATAATTTGCCTATTTTGTCCTACTATATAAGGGACACTTAAACAAATTTTTGCTCAAATTTTCTGATTTTGCTCTATTCTTGCCGTGAGCTATTTTCCTCCCATTTCTTTGATTTTTCCTTTCAAGTTTGTGAAGGGAAATTGTTTTAAACACTAAACTAAAACCATACAAACATCAAAATTAACCGTAAAAATTGAAGAAAAATAAAAAACAAGCTAGGGTGAAATTTCGGCCAAAATGGGGTTTTGAGGTAAATGGTTTGTTTGTTTGTTTTTTTGGTTTAATTAGGTTAAATTGATGATGAAAGGAATGGGTAAATGGTTTAATTGCATCAATTGATGCATTAAACAATTTTTCCCAATTTATAACCCTAAAATGAAAGTTGTGTGATTTGATTTTTAGTATATGGATTGGGATAGGTAAATTGGCTTTAGAATAAGTCAATTGGTTATTAATTGGTATTTAATTGACGTTCGTTTCATTGCAGAAAACTCATTCGGGAAAAATTATCAAATTTGGCCTAAACCGAGGATTTAGGAATTTAGTAGCAATTGCATTGCTTTTGGTGATTTGAAGGTCTAGGTGAGTCTACTATGCATCAATTTACTTGCCTAGATTAATAAAATGTCAATTGAAACTCATATGTGAAAACTTGACTTTGGTTGAACCCTAAATGGGGTAAATTGCCTTGTTTTATTCATTCATTTGGCTTGTGTTTCCATTGCTTATTTGATGCCTTTATTGAAGATTATTGAGTTATTTTTATTGCCAATGGAATTGCTTCCATTTGTATGTTTATTGATAATTGGGGCAATGTCGATATTGCACCAAAACCATGCCGAAAAATTCGTAGGCCAACCATTTGAATGCCACCGTCGCCAGCGACAATGGCATGCCAATTGCGTCAACTTTTTGGCCGCAAATGACCAAAATATGTTTGTTCTTATTTTTGGTCGTTAGACCTTTGGTCATCGTTTCATTGATTATTATTGATATCTCATTGATTTTATGCTCATTAATTGATTCTAATGAGTTATTGCTACTTAACTGCTATTGATTGATGGATATTGAGTTTGTTGAAATTGAGGATACCATTGTGGTGTAATGGTGTCCATTGATAAGTTTCTGTAACACCTCAGTATAGCTTGAACCTAACCTTTATAGAGATCTTTGATGAGAGATTTTTGATTTCTCTATATTATGTTGTTAATATGTATTTATGCATGGAATTGATAATTATGCATGTTATTTGAATTAGTTTTAGGCATAGGAGTAGTCCAGAGGATGCTAGGATTTAATTGGGAAATTTTGAGATTTTGGTGAACTGGGGGCAAAATGGTCATT
>CANXYC010559734.1:0-41687 GCA_948193065.1 Aleurites moluccanus | reverse complement strand
AAATATAAATGTACGAATTATGATTACATGAACCATAGATATAAATATTTGTAATGATATCTATATTTGATATGAATATGTATTATGAATAAGATCCAGGATATGAGTGTTCTACGGGTTTATGGTGGCCTTAAGCCTACCTTTGCCCTAGGACCGTCGCACCACTAGAGTTGGGGTGTGACACATAATTACTTGTTATGCGCCATTGCGCAATATATATACTTGTTTGCACGATTGTGCATACTTGACATATTTGGCTCTATTTACCTGTTATATCATATGTGATGTGACTCATACTACATGTTATCATCGTTCACCATACTTTGAACATTTCATATGCTACTCTTATAGTTCATTACTTAGCACCACATGATTCAGTACTATTTGCTCTATCCACTACTATATTGCTCCTAATCTTTTCAGGTTCCGGTTCAGCTTCAATGGTATATAATTTTCATGCATTTTTGTATATAATTACTTACTGAGTATTTTATACTCACCCCCGGAGTTTTAAATCTTTTTAGGTGATGGTGAGGTTCGAGTTCCACAGGCTACTCTTTCTTCGTCGTGGACATTTTAACATATATATGTAAATATTATAAGTTAATCTGTTATCCAAATTTATGTCTAGTAGCTCCATGGTACTGTAATTTAAAGTATGAGTATTTAGATTGATATGTATGTATTTATCTATGTATGTATGTTGATATAGTTGCCCAGTTTGGTATTAAAGCAGGTATGATAATGATGATGGGTTATGTTGTGAATTGAGAAATATGGATGAGTTGAGAAATGATATTTGGAAGTATTTAATTGATAAATGGTAAGTTGACAGGTTAAAAATATAGAGGAAACTCTGCTGGATTTTCGGCAGAACATTGGCATAATATATATGTATAAGATTTGGCATGAAGTGTGATGGCTTAACATGAATGAACTTATGTATTATATGGACTATTAGTATGAATAAGTCTTATGAGCATAAGAAATAGACCTAGATGTAAGCTAAAGGCATGGAACCTGTATTGGATATATAGGTTAATTTGTATTAGGGGTTCATCGAGGTACTGGTAGCCACAGGCAGATCTCGTATCCTTGGACCGTCATGACTCTCTGGTTTGGATCTTGACAAAAGTTGATGTTGGTGCTAAGTTAAACACGTAGGATGAATGCTGAAGATGATGTTGGTGTTAAGCTAAACACGTAAGATGAATGCTGAAAATGATACTGGTGCTAAGCTAAGCACACAAGATGTTCAGAGTTTTATTTGAAAAAGAATTTTGACTTCAAGCATCTTTCAAGATGAAGTCAGGTGAAAAAGAAATTTTTGATTTCAAACATATCTCATAATGAAATCGAGTGGAAAATAGATTTTGATTTCAAACATTTTCAAGATGAAATCAGGTGGAAAATGGATTTTGGTTGCCAAAGGCTGTTTGGGCTTAAAATAATTTTGATTTGCCAAGGGTTGCTTGAGCTTAAAAAGATTTTAGTTTGCCAAGGGATGCTTAGGCTTAAAATGATTTTTGGAAAGGTTCGACTTCAGGTATCTTTAGAAGTCGTGGAAATGAAAAGAGGGAGACTTCAAGTATCTTTAGAAATCTAATGATGATGTGACTTTTGCATCTTAAAAAGTCAAAGAAATGATATGTGACTTCTGAACCTTCAGAAGTTAGAAAAAATGATGCGACTTTTGAATATTCAAAAGCCAGAGGAAATGATATATGACTTCTAAACCTTCAGAAGTCAGAGGAAGTGACGTGCAACTTAAGAAATCTTCCCAATGTCTGATGAAATAATATGATGCAATTTAGGATGCCTTAAATTAGAAAGAGTTTGATAAAATATGAGATATCTTAAATTTGAAAAGGTGGCACCGTTGCCTATAAATTTTGACAAGGTGGTACTATTGCTAGGAAATTTTGAATAGGTGGCATTATTGCTAGGGAATTTTGAAAGAGTGACATTGTTGCTAGGAATTTTGAACAGGTGGCACTATTACACAAGGAATTTTGAGTACAATTTAGGATGCCCTAAATGGAAAAGAGTTTAATATGTTGCAACTAAAAAGAGTTTGATGCAGTGTAATTTAGGATGTCCTAAATTGAAAGGAATTTTGTGCAATGTGGGGTCCTAACTCTATGCTAAGCTGATAATAATGTCATTTTCGATGCCAAAAGTGAAACCTAAGCTATATTAGGATAATCAATTTTTTTTAATTGAAAAAGCAAACCAAACCCTATTCTAGGTTGAAATGTAAAGTTATCTTATGAGAGTCTGATAAGTTTTGTTTTTTCCAAATTGAGACTTTAAGTATAATATGAAGTACATCTTAAGTCTAGTATAGGTATGAAAAAATGAGAATGTATCTAGAAATGCATTTATGAACTGGGTAGCTTGAACCATTGAAAGATTGAGCTGAACTTATATGGTGTTAAGGTTATGTTTTTCTGAAATGTGTTAGATGTGTGATTGAGGTTTAAGTAGGATGGCCCACTTTTGAAGGATGGTGATATGGAGAGATGGCCCATTATTTGGGGAACGATTCTTTATAAGAAAAGTTACTTGGTCACTTTGATGATGATTGAGGTTGGGAGATTTCAACTTTTTTGTTTGGCCATGGCTTAGTTAAAACGAGGTTCTAACAATGTTGTTGAATTGGTTGCTAATTAGAGCCATACTGAGTCTGGTCGAGTATGAAGGATTATTGAGGTTAATGCATTCAGATTAGTTTAAATCATCCTCAGTTTAAGTCTAAGGATTATCTCGAAAGGTTGAAGTCAGTTTTGGCCTTGAGTGGATTTGTCCTATCAAATTGGTTGAGGTTATCTAGGAAAGGCTATGGTCAGATTTGATATGGAGTTTGATTGGTCTTGCCTGATTGGTTCAAAGGTTAGATTGAGGTATTTAAGCCAAAATGGGCTTTTGGATTTCAATGAAATCTGTCTATTTGGCTCTGTTTCAACATTAAAGGTTGTCCAATAATTGATGGGCTCACTCTTATAGGACCCGTTGGTTCTTTTAAGACGAGATGAACTTACTTTAAGTACAATGTTCAAAGTTTTCAACTGGCTCTTTAGGTTGAGGCTTTACTAACATGAGTTTAGAATTTTTGGGAAAAAATGTTCTGGCTGCTTAGGTTGTTCGAGAAGGGTTTTGATCTTATGGACCTTGATTTGTGATCCATGAAGAGACGGGTTTTTATATATTTTTTTGTTTCGCACCTGACGCAACTTTGAAAGGAAAATGGGCTTTAAATTTGGTGGATGGCTTAGCTATTTAGACGATCCAATGATGGTTTTTTTTTATAGGTTGGACTCTTTTGAGAGTTTTGGCCTTGGTTTCACCGAGAAAAATGTGTTTGAGGAGTTTGCTCCATACATCCCATGAGTTCTTATGAATTGATTTCTATTTTACCCTCAAACTCAGGCTTTAGTAATGAATAAGTGGAATGGTTGAACCTTTTTAAAGGTTTCAGAAACATGATTTAATTTTGGTTTTGCCCTAAAATTTAGGCTTCATAGGTTATAGGTCAAACCTTTTGAGAGGTTTTGAACCTTTTGGAAAATGGAATTGATGTTGGGAGGTTTTATGAGTTTGCCACTATAATATGATTTATGGAGAGAACAAATAGAGTTGTTTCTATTGCCTGAGATTGATTAGACTCTTCGAAAGACAGTTGTGAACACATAATTTTATACCTCATCACGTATACTTAGACTTGTACAGGTTATTAGGTAAATATCGGACTCTTGGTGGAGCAACTAGGCTTCCTTAAACCTTTGAGACATCCTCGAGACATAGCCGAATTCATATCAGACTGAACAGATCCCACCACAGACTTGGAAGACGAAAAAAGACCTAGAATACTCAAGCCTGCGCCCAGCTTGCCAGTTGCAGCCAACCTTCATTCTAGTTGCCGCCAATATGTCTGGTGGCAACCCTTCCACTGCCCGATGGCACAAATACTATTCACCCACTTTTTGGACCAAATTACCCTTTGAAGCCCTATCCCCTTCCTTCACCATTTTACTCACTCCTTGACTTGTTAAGTTGAATTTTCCTTAACAAGCTCTTCATTCTTCCTCCAATTAATATTTTCTTATACAAAGTGGTTTAGATCTCTTTGAATTTAAACTATTCTCTTTATTTCTCTTTGATTTAAAGGGATTTTAATTTGATTTTGACCTTTTAAGCCCTATTATTATTATTTTTTTAATTAACTTAGTATTTTGGACCCACTAACTAACTAACTAATTAATTAATTAATTAAAATACTTGGACCTATAATAATTTTTTCAAACATAAAATGAAACTCCGGTCTGGTAAAGTACTCCGACCATCACCTCTCAAAACTCAAAGAAAGGTATAATCATAATTTCAAAATCAGACTTTTTACCATGAATCATGTTGTGAATTAGACCCAAAATTGACTTTTAAACCAATCAAAAGTCAACTTTATTTTCAAATCGAACTTGAAATCCCTTCGCAAAAAGGAAAAACTATGCAGATATTGATTCCTGTTCAAAGGGATACATTGGGATACTTTTAATCAAGTATCAAATTCTTTACCCCAAAAAATCATTTTCCCCATCCCTTGATTAAATTTATTCATTTTGGAGAATATGTGATTGACCTAGAACTCATAAGGGTTAGAGTCAATATCTCCAAATTAAATTGAGAAATATGTGATTAACCTAAAATCTATAAGGGTTAGAGTTAATATCATTAACTATTAATTATATGTTAATTGCTTTAATTATCTTTATTGCTTTGAATATATGCTTTATTACTTTATTTACCATTTTTCCATCCACTAAATGCCATGTAATTAAATTGTTCACAAAAATAATATTTTCAAGTCAGAATTAATTCAAATCTAAGTCCAAGTTTCTTAAATAGAAAACCTAGTCCCTGAATCTGACTCGGTTCAAAGGTCTAGTGCATTTTATTTGTAGGATCTAATTGGAGTTAATTTTAAATTTTTACCTTATATTTTCTCATTAAAAAAATAAATTAAGGTGGCTACTTCTCAAAAAAGATATCAAAATCGAGAAAATGATAAATAGAAAATCAATCACCAATCACTCTTTCAAAATAGAAAAAGCAACAAACACTTTTGCGTGGGATCGAGACCTTAAATGAGTGTTTCGATTCCTTGAGCGGACCAGAGCGAGTGCTCGGGTGAGGCCTCACAATACTTTGTCAGTTTAGACTTGGTAGGATTGACACATAGGTCAATGACTCAGGAAAAGCATTCAAAATAAAGAAATACCCTTTGATTTGATATTTGAACTTTTGACTTAAGGAATGATGATTTTGGATGACTTGCACTGGATGAAAGGTTTGATCTACTTAGTTGTTTTGACCAGGAAGTGATTTGAAAAATGATGGCTTTAAAAGTCATACCAAATGAAGACAAAGGGCAAGTTAGCTATATAACTACTTTAACTAAGCGATAAGATAATTGATACAAATGACATGCCCTTGATGTTAGATAAAGGCATATTTAATATGGTTGATTTACACGATGATCATTAACTTGAAAGCTTCTTCAACTCTTACGATGATTTAAGAGAGAAACTTTTGACTCGAAGAAGGATGACTTTGAATAATTGATTCAAGAGATGACTCTAAAAAGAAGTAGAGTTGTTCAACTCTCTTTAAGCTATTGACATGAAAATGGATGAACTATTATTATAATAGAGCTGACTATATACTACTTTTGAGTGAGATAGTATAAACAAAAAAGTTGTATTTGAACTCTTAACATTTGAACATGATAAACTACCTTCCTTTAGTTAGACAAATGGATTTGAATTTTTGAATGATGCCTTTTGATTTTGAAATCCAATTTGAACTAATTTTCGATCGAGCTACTTTTTCGGGTTTTCAACTCGACAATCTTATTTTATTTCTTTTTTTTTATATTGAATTAAAATTTGGCATTTGAATAGGAAAAATAACTCCACTATGAATTGAATAATTGTTCTCTTTATTCTGTGTTCCATCAGATTCTTGGTCTAAAAAATCTTCCTAAGGGTATCAACATCATCTTGTGACTGTTGCCCTTTTATTATGAGGTTCAATTATGCAATGAGCATTGAATCATCTTTTATCTTGACTGTCCCAACAATTGGAGGTTGATGAAAGGATGATTTTTATTTTGCCATCATTTGATCATTATTTTGATTGTTTCTTTAGTTGAGAAAGAGATTATGGACAACTCATCATTGATGGTTTTTGAATTGTTGCTTTAATCATCTCACTATTTTTTAGATCACTTTATTTCATCATCTTTTATTTCTTTGATCGTTTCTTTGGTTGAGGATTGATGAAGAGATGATGGACAACCCATCATTAATGGTCTTCTGATTGTTGTGTGAACATCCAATTAGCTAGAAAATGATGTAGCAAAGAGAGATTTACATTCTGATCCTTTTATGGATAACTTATGGTGGAATGGAAGTAGTTGCCAAAATTCATTGATTCTTTTTTTTTTTTTCATTTCATTTAATTTTCTGTCATTTTTTTGTTATTTTTCATTTTTTTTTTGTCACATCCAAATTGGACTTAAAAGAAAAATAATCAAAATGGAAAGGAAAAGATGAGAATGCAAGAATTCAATATTTTATTACCATCTAAAATATCGTCATCCATGGTTACATCAAAATTGAAGAAAGACTAGGAAGGTCGATTACAAACTCGAAAAAAGAAAGGATAGGACTTGATGGACTCAGACTTTGACTCAGTCATGGACTCAATCTTAGACAGGTCAAACTAGCTAGGCTTAAACTCCTCCACATTATGCTAATTAGGCTTTAATTGGTTAGTGATATGAGATGGGGTTTATTTATATTTTGATGATGAGGTGGGATCTATTTCCACTTGTATCCCTCTTAATATGCTTTTTAGAACTGAGGGACTTGATGATGATTTGCGGGTCAGTAAGAATGTTAGGTTATGGTCTAGGAGAAAGAAGGATGTTTCCATTATCAATGAGATCTTGGTTTTTGTGCCTCAGGATCTTGCACAAATCTATTTGTGTCCAGCTCCTTGATGGTATTCATTATATTCATTGACATTATAACACTTGGGTATAAGGTTAGGAGGTGCCTTTAGTTTTGAAGGTGTAACCAGCTTGGATTCCAATGCTTTCTTGTAAACTAACCTCAAGGGTATACCAAATCTGTGAATTTTCACCTTTCCGATTCTAAAGGTTGATGGTTAGTAGTGTGTGGTGTCTTTTGCTGTGATGGTCTAGATTCTAACCTAAGGTAAATCGGTAAGGAATAACCAAACTGAAGAAAGGAGTCACCACTTGGTTTAAAATATAATCGAGACCATGAATTTAGTGCATTTCCTTCCTCTAGGAAATGAGTGACGATTTTATCTCTGGCTTAGTACTAGGCCGGCTTATCCAGAGATCTAGGTAAGAAAATCGGGTACAAATTAAGGAAGATGTTAGGCATCCCAACCTGCCTGGCTATTGGCTTGTCTTGACCCGTTTTCGAATCACGACGGTCCTAGGATGCGGGAGATGCCAATGACGACTAGCACCCGTATAACCTAATATCATATGCATAATCTATAACCATCAATTAATTATCTATTTTACTTAATTACTATTCATTTTGTCATTCTGTAATTATTTCTGTAATCTAGTATTGTTGGCTGTAGTAATTATCATCACATCTCATATTATCATTATATATCATAAAACATCAACACATATATATAAATGTTCATATCCTAACTATCCCATATATACCCCCATGGAGCAGCTAGATTATGAACATCAAAATACATAATTCAAGATATATACATCAAATGATAGCAAGTAGAAATCCTCGGATGACAGACGATGGGATTCTGCAGTCTACTCCTCTCCTAAAAGGGTAAACAAAGCAAAAGGGTAAGTATATAAGATACTCAGTGAATCTATATGCATCACCGATAAAATAATAGGTAACAAATGGAATAATGGTGCCAATAGGTAAATATAAATAATTTACAGAATCAATAACAGGTGGTGACAGAATAGTCAATAAACATATCATAGGCTCGGTATCATATGGAAAGACAGATAAAGGGATAGATTGTATGAAATCATACAATCTCCAGTAGAATCAGTATGGACTATATGCGAACAAAAAATCTCTAGTAATATCCATATTAGTAAGCATAAGACTGATCATGTCTTATAGCTAGAACCATAACCCTTCCTAGCTAGGGCATCAGTAATACAATGTGCACATCATCGACAGTAATTTCTCACTACCATGTCGGAGCGATAGCTCTGTCAAGCCACATTAAGATCAATATAAGGAAATAACATATCAATGGACACCATTATGCAACAACGGTATCCTCTATATCAATAAGCTCAATATCAATCAATCAATTATCAATAGAATCAATGGCATTGCAATAAATGATATATAATCAATGACAAATGGTTTGATAATCAACAAAGACATGGAACAAAAGTTAGCTCAACAAAGGAAAACAGTAGGCCAATGGGCATGTCAATGTCGCTGGCGATGATGGCATTTAAATGGTAGGCCTATGGAATACAAAACAATAGGCTAAGGCAAAAATAACTAGGCATTTAATCAAACACTTGGTGGGCACAAAATAGCAAGCCAATAGGTTAGGGTTGGGTGTAAGTTTAGCTTGCCCATTTCAATCAACAACAATCCACATTGTAGGCAACACAATAGGTATCAAATATACAATAGCAAACACAATTGAAAGGATCAAATTGGCATGGAATTACAAAGGAAAAACAAAGAAAATCAAAGGCAAGAAATAGTAACTAGGTTTCGGCCAAAACATGGCTTCCATATTAGGTTTCCAATTTCAATTCTAAAGCATTAGGCATGGTAAATGATGCATATAAAACTCACCTAAACCTTCCAAATGCCTTGGAAAATTGATTTCCACCACAATTCTTCAAATGAGGCAAATAGAGCAACTTTGGTAATCTTTATGTTCTACACCAAATTCACCATCAATTAGTTACCTAATCGCCTCCAATTAACATATTATAGCATCAATTAACATAAACTAACTCTAGTTAACATAGCTAAGGCATACAACTTCATTTAGGTTAGGCAAATTAGGCATTTCTATCAAAATGCATTAATTGATGCAATCTAACCTAAAACTCATTCAATTCAACCTTACAATCATCTAACTAAACCATAAAATTGAACAAACAACTTTCTTATCTTGAATGGGTGTCCTTGCTGAAATCTTTATGCCTTTCCTCCTTGATTTCCTTTCTTTTTTCAAGTAAACTAATGGAGGGAAAAGATAGAACAAAGGTTAAACTCAACTTTTCTTTAAATTTTTCTAAGAAATTTGGTGAAAAATGATGAAGAAATGGATGGGGAAAGAAAGATTAATGGTTCTAATAAATGGTAAGGAAGAAGAAGAAGATGGCAAAATTTTCTAAGTATTGCCTTTTATAGTAAAATCAAATGGCAAATTACATTTTAGTCCTTAAGTTTCCAAATAATTAGGTTTTGATCCTAACTTCTTCTGTAATTTATTCTGTCAATTCTATCAAGATTTGGATTTCAATGTGGGATTCAATAGGCTTATTTTAATTTATCTTTATTTATAAAAATAGTTTCAGAGTCATTTTGTAACTCAGACAGACTCATTTCCACTACTCACCTTAAAGTTTCATTTATTTATAATTTTGCCATTGGTTACTTTTTCAGTGTTCCTAAATATTTTTCACTTCTTTCTTTTTACCAAAATTACACATGCATTAAGGTGATCTTTTACCCCCTGGTCAAATTCAGAAATTCTTCTGTTGACCGGATTGCTAATTTCTCGGCAGTGTCGCTTTCCGGAAAAGTAATTGTTTCGCTTTCTAACTGTCTCTAAAATTATTTCCTATCATTTCAATGCCTTTAAACCACATACTGAGAATTAAATCATGCATATGAGTTAGAAATTTCTAGGGTATTACATTCTGCCCCCTTCAAATAAATTCATCCTCGAATTTAAATAAAATACATACCTCATTGTTGGAACAGGAATGAATATCTGCTTCTTATCTCCTGCTCACTCTCCCAAGTGCACTCCTCCATCGACTGGTTTTTCCATAGTACTTTAACCATAGGGATCTCTTTATTCTGCAGTTGTCTGACTTGTCGATCAACTATCTCTATTGAATATTCCTCATACGACAAGTCCTCATTGAGTCCCACATCTTGTACCTCCAATATATATGATGGATCAGACACATATTTCCATAGCATCGAGATGTGGAAAATCGGATGTACATGGCTCATATTAGGTGGAAAAGCCAATCTATAGGCCACATTACCTATCTTCTCAAGAATCTCAAATGGACCTATAAACCTTGGTGACAACTTCCTCCTCTTCCCAAATCTCATAATACCCCTCATCGGTGAGATCTTAAGAAAGACATGGTCACCAATTGCAAAATGTACATCCTTCCTCTTCGGATCAGCATAGCTCTTTTGCCTACTGAAGGCAATCTTCATTCGATCTCTGATCATAGGCACCTTTTCCATAGTCTCTCTGATCAACTCTGGCCCCTCAAGCTGCTTCTCCCCTAGCTCCACCCAACACACTGGATATCTACATTTTCTACCATATAGTGCTTCAAATGGAGCCATACCAATAGAAGAGCGGTAACTGTTAGAACTCAATCAATGGCAGATAATAATCCCAGTTGCCTTTGAAATCCATAACACACAATCTAAGCATATCCTCCAAAGTCTAGATTGTCCTCTCCGACTGCCCATCAGTCTGCAGATGGAAAGTAGTACTGAACAGTAACTGGGTACCCATAGCCTTCTGAAATTTCTGTCAAAACCGTGAAGTGAACTGTGTACCTCTATCTGAAATAATCATCAAAGAAACTCCATGAAGTTGCACAATCTTACCCACATACAACTGTGAATACTGAGCTGTCGTATAACTAGTCTTAACCTCCAGAAAATGAGCAGATTTCGTCAACCGGTCTACAATCACCCATATAGAGTCATAACCCCTCATAGTCCTTGATATACCCACTACAAAATCCATAGTAACCTGCTCCCATTTCCACTCTGGCAACTCAATCTCCTGAAATAACCTTGATGGCTTCTGATGCTCAAACTTAACCTGCTGACAGGCTAAGAATTTGGATACAACCTGAGCTACATCTCTCTTCATACCAAGCCACCAATATACATCTCTCAGATCATGGTACATCTTGGTAATCCCTAGATGTACACTGTATGTTGAGTAATGAGCCTTTCTCGTTATCCTATCCCAAAGCCCATCCATGTCAGGTACATATATATGCTTCCCACACTTCAGTACACCATCCTCTACTGTAAAATTTGTCATCTTACCATTCTGCACATCTCCCTTAAGCTTCATTAGATAAGGATCCCTATTTTGAGCCACTTTAATATCATCAAACAATAGTGACTTCACCCGAAATTGTACTATCAGAGCCTGGTTATGATCCTGGGATCCCAAATCCAACTCCACTCCCATATCTGCCAAATCCCTCATCTCTTGGATCAAGGGTCTCCAACCAACCATGATATGAGCTAGACTGCCTATGGACTTCCTGCTCAGTGCATCAGCCACTACGTTGGCTTTACCCAGGTGATAAAGGATTTCACAGTCATAATCCTTAAGTAGCTCCACCCATCTGCGTTGCCAAAGATTCAGATCCTTCTGCTAAAATATATACTATAAACTCTTATGATCAGTATATATCTCACATTTTGATCCATACAAGTAATGCCTCCAAATCTTCAATGCAAATACTATAGCTGCCATCTCTAAATCATGTGTCGGATAATTTGCGTCATGTTTCTTTAACTGAAGAGAAACATAAGCAACCACTCTCATGTTCTGCATTAGTACACACCCCAATCCGATCCGAGAAGCATCATAATACACAGTGAATTTCTCTTTCTCTGATGGCAATGCTAATACTGGAGCACTAGTGAGGCAAGATTTCAAAGTCTGAAAACTGTGCTCACACTCATCAGTCCACAGATAACGCTCATGTTTCCTCATCAGCCTAGTCAATGGAGCTGCAATCCTGGAGAAATCCTTCATAAACCTCCTGTAATAACCTGCCATACCCAGAAAACTATAAACCTCAGAAACACTGGTAAGCTGAGGCCAATTCGCAACTGCTAAAATCTTCTAAGGATCCACCTTAACACCATCCTTGTATATCACATGCCCAAGAAAACACACTTTGGTTAGCCAGAACTGACATTTAGATATCTTAGCATACAACTGATGCTCCCGAAGTGTTTGCAATACAATCCTTAGATGCTCCATATGCTCCTCCTCACTCCTAAAATAGATAAGTATGTCATCAATGAATACAATGACAAACTTATCCAAAAATGACCTGAACACACTATTCATCAGATCCATAAATACAATCGGTGCATTGGTCAACCCGAATGGAAACACCAAGAACTCATAATGCCCATATTAGGTCCTAAAAGAAGTCTTAGGTACATCACCCTTCTTAATCTTCAACTGGTGATACCCAGACCTCAGATCAATCTTCGAAAAATGGCTAGCACCCTGCAGCTGATCAAACAAGTCATTTATCGGAGGCAATGAATACTTTTTTTTCACTGTCATCTTGTTCAGCTGCCTATAATCAATACACATCCTCAAAGAGCCATCCTTCTTCTTTACAAACAATACTGGTGCACCCCAAGGAGAACTACTCAGTCTGATAAGCCCTCTATCCAATAGCTTATGTAACTGCACCTTCAATTCCTTCAATTCAGCTGGTGCCATTATGTATGGAGGAATGGATATAGGATTAGTGCCTGCATGCACCTCAATCTCAAACTCAATCTCCCTATCCGGGGACAATCCTGGCAACTCCTCAGGAAATACATTAGGAAACTCCCGAATTATTGGTATATGATCAATATCTACAGAAGACTTCTGCAAATCTATAACATGAGCCAAATAGGTTGAACAACCTTTCCCAATCATCCTCCTAGCCTGAATAGCAAAAACCAGATTAACTCTGAACTCTCGTAAATCACCCTGAAACTCAAAACTCTGGCTACCCCTCAGGCTGAAACCTAACCTTCTTCTGATAACAATCAATAACTGCCCGATGCCTTGTAAGCTAATCCATACCTAAAATAACATCTAACTCTAACACTGGCAGTTCAATCAAATCAACACGCAATATATTATCATCAATCTCAATCACACAATCAGGATAGAAATAATCCACATCAACACTCTCACCCTTGGGGTAGCAATCACTAAAGGCACATCTAACATTTTCCTTTCCTTATTCAATTTAGGTGCAAAGTGTAGTGACACAAAGGAATGAGTAGCACCATAATTAAATAAGGCATCTGCAATCTCATTCTGAATCAAAATAGTACCTGTGACCACATTATCTGATCTCTGAGCCTCCTGAGTGTTGATTGCAAATACTTTGCCCTAACCACTTGGACCTGACTACTATTAGGATCCTATCCTCCTCTGCCTTTACCTCTGCCTAAAGCCTCTTTGCCCACACTCTGACTCATCTGTATCGTTGGCTGAGAAACCGTAGCTGATGGTTGTTGCTCACCCCTCAATGGACATTTGTTAGCATAGTGGCCCTACTGGCCACATCTCAAACAAGCACCAGTTTGTCTCCAACACTCCCCTCTATGTCTCCGTCCATAAAACCCATAACTAGGGATACTGGGAGTTTATGCAACTGGTCGCGAAGAACCCTGAGAATAGGCAAGTGTTGACTGAACCACTGGCAGTCCCCTACTCTGCACTCTCCTTCTCTGACTACTAGCTGATGATCTCTGATCAAATCGAGGCACTAGCTCTGCCTACCTAGGCAGGGAGCTGCTCTCCCCCCTCCTAACCTGAGATCCTAGACCTCCTTTCCTCTTTTAGTCCCTCTTTGCCCTCTCTGTCTTATACTTCTCTTCCATCTGTGTGGCCCTATTAATAACTGTCATCATAGAAGTAAATTCTGTAGCTAGCAATGCATTATGAAGTGTAGCATGAAGACCTCTCCTAAACCTACTGATCAAATTAGCCTCAGTAGGAACAATATGAGTAGCATACCTACTCAACCTGATGAACTCCTCTACATACTCCCTAACGGATCTGCTACCCTGCTCCAACTGCTCAAATTGGATCAAATTACGGGTCTTCACCCCCTCAGTAGTGAACTCATCAATACGCCCCTATCGAAACTCAATCCATGTAGATGGATGCTTGCCATATAACCCGGGCTCCATCCTCCTCAAAAACCAAGTCCAAGCCTTCTCTTTCAGTAACAATCCAACTAACTCCACAACTCTCAACTCAGAACAAGGTAGTCTCCTAACTACCTTCTCAACCTCCTCCAAGAAATCCACAGGGTCACTGCCTCTGTAACCCCTGAACTCTGGCAAGTTTAGCTTTAGAAAGCTAAACATAGATACACCACCCTCCTCGATAACCTTATGGCCTCCCTGTACAGCAGGCTCCCCAGGAACCCCTACTGGCTGCACAGGAGCCGGTGCAACTAGAACTGCCTCTGGTGCCACAGGTGGAGGCACTGCTGCTGGAATAGGTGGTGGCGGTACATTCTAATGTTCCCGCCTCAAATCAGCTATATCCTTGCGTAACTCCATCAATCCCCTCATTATCTCAACTCTCCAGGGGTCATCGCCCCTCTCTATATCCTCTGTAGTCCGTCGGAATCTGGACGGACCCTCTAAAACTGAAATCTTCCTAACCAATGACTTATTGGAGGCTACCTTTGCCTCTCTGGTATCTCTGTCCCTATCGTCAGATATCTCTGTAATTTGTCAAAAAAAAATGAAAACATACTCAGAATATAACAGAAATGCATAATACTAATATATAACAGACGATAACAGCAAAAGATGACAAAGGAAATCCTATGCTCTATGGTTTATCTAATTTTACCCCATTCTCTACTTAGTTACTATTCTTCTGTAATTCAGGTACTATTCATCTGTAACCTAAAATTTTAATGTCTGTAACCTAGGGCTCTGATACCACCTCTGTACACGACCCATTTTTGGATCGCGTCGGTCCTAGGATGCAGGAGATGACAATGACGACCAACACCCGTAGAACCTAATATCACATGCATAATCTATAACCATCAATTAATTATTCATTTTACTTAATTACCATTCATTCTGTCATTCCGTAATTATCTTTATAATCTAGTGTTGTTGGCAGTAGTAATTATCATCACATCTCATATTATCATTATATATCATAAAACATCATCACATACATATAAATGTTCATATCCTAACTATCCTATACATACCCCCAATGGAGCAGCTAGATTATGAACATCAAAATATAGAATTCAGAATATATACATCAAATGACAGCAAGCAGAAATCCTCGGATGACAGACAATGGGATTCTGCAGTCTACTCCTCTCTTGAAAGGGTAAACAAAGAAAAAAGGTGAGTATATAAGATACTCAGTGAATCTATATGCATCACCAATAAAATAATAGGTAACAAATGGAACAATGGTGCCAATAGGTCAATATAAATAATTTGCAGAATCAATAACAGGTGGTGATAGAATATTCAATAAACAAATCTTGGGCTTGGTATCATATGCAAAGACAGATAAAGGGATGGACTGTATGAAATCATACAATCTCTAGTAGAATCAGTATGGACTATATGCGAACATACATTCTCCAGTAATATCCATATTAGTAAGCATAAGACTGATCAGGTCTTATGGTCAGGACCATAACCCTTCCTAACTAGGGCATCAGTAATACAACGTGCATATAGCATACAGTATTTTCCCACTACCCTGTCGGAGCGATAGCTCTATCAAGCCACATTAAGATCAATATAAGGAAACAACATATCAATGGACACCATTATGCAACAACGGTATCCTCCATATCAATAAGCTCAATATCAATCTATCAATTATCAATAGAATTAATGGCATTGCAATAGATGATATATAATCAATGACAAGTGGTTTGGTAATCAACAAAGACATAGAACAAAAGTTGGCTCGGCAAAGGAAAATGGTAGGCCAATTGGCATGCCAATGTCGCTAGCGACAATGGCATTCAAATGGTAGGCCTATGGAATACAAAGCAATAGGCCAAGGCAAAAATAACTAGGCATTCAATCAAACACTTGGTGGGTACAAAATAACAAGCCAATAGGTTAGGATTGGGTGCAAGTTTAGCTTGCCCATTTCAATCAACAACAATCCACATTGTAAGTAACACAATAGGTATCAAATATACAATAGCAAACACAATTGAAATGATCAAATTGGCATGGAATTACAAAGGAAAAACAAAGAAAATCAAAGGTAATGAATAGTAACTAGGTTTCGGCCAAAACATGGCTTCCATATTAGGTTTCCAATTTCAATTCTAAAGCATTAGGCATGGTAAATAATGCATATAGAACTCACTTAAACCTTCCAAATGCCTTGAAAAATTGATTTCCATCACAATTCTTCAAATGAGGCAAATAGGGCAACTTTGGCAATCTTTATGTTCTACACCAAATTAACCATCAATTAGTTACCTAATAGCCTCCAATTAATATATTCTAGCATCAATTAACATAAACTAACTCTAATTAACATAGCTAAGGCATACAACTTCATTTAGGTTAGGCAAATTAGGCATTTCTATCAAAATGCGTCAATTGATGCAATCTAACCTAAAACCCATTCAATTTAACCTTAAAATCATCTAACTAAACCATAAAATTGAACAAACAACTTTCTTATCTTGACTGGGTGTCCTTGCCGAAATCTTTATGCCTTTCCTCTTTGATTTTCTTTAGCTTTTCAAGCAAACTAATGGAGGAAAAAGATAGAACAAAGGTTAAACTCAACTTTTCTTTAAATTTTTCTAAGTAATTTGGTGAAAATGATGAAGAAATGGATGGGGAAAGAAAGATGAATGGTTCAGACAAATGGTAAGGAAGAAGAAGAAGATGGAAAAATTTTCTAAGTGTTGCCTTTTATACTAAAATCAAATGGCAAATCACATTTTAGTCCTTAAGTTTTCAAGTAATTAGGTTTTGACCCCAACTTTTTCTATAATTTATTCTGTCAGGATTTAGATTCCAATGTGGGGATTCAATAGACTTATTTTAATTTATCCTTATTTATAAAAATAGATTCAGAGTCATTCTGTAACTCAGACCGACTCATTTCTACTATTCACCTTAAAGTTCCATTTATTTATAATTTTGCTATTGGTTACTTTTACAGTGTCCCTAAAATGTTTTTCACTCTTTCTTTTTACCAAAATTACACATGCATATCTTTTATCCCTTGGTCAAATTCAGAAAT
The DNA here is from genome assembly GCA_948193065.1 of Aleurites moluccanus. Classification (NCBI taxonomy): domain Eukaryota; kingdom Viridiplantae; phylum Streptophyta; class Magnoliopsida; order Malpighiales; family Euphorbiaceae; genus Aleurites; species Aleurites moluccanus. The sequence continues at coordinate 24,311 of CANXYC010559734.1, read as the reverse complement.
TCTTCTGTTGACCGGATTGCTAATTTCTCGACAGTGTTCCCGACACCGCCGTTTTTTAGAAAAGTAATTGGTTCGCTTTCTAACTGTGTCTCTAAAATTATTTCCCATCATTTCAATGCCTTTAAACCACATGCTGAGAATTAAATCATGCATATGAGTTAGAAATTTCTAGGGTATTACATGGCTAGCCTCCCTATTTAGCTAGAAGTTTAGGAGAAGAATACTTAAGCATAATCTAATTAAGCAATCCAAACATACATCACTCAAAGGTAAACAATTCATAAGTTATAAAAGTAAATTTTATCATGACATATACTTGACTGTATCAAAAATTAAACCGAGCATAATTCCTAAGAAATATTGGAGGAATCACAAGCGGTCTCACTTAAAATCCTACCTCCTTAGACAAAATTATATAGGGTATAATTAATTGTACAACCTCATAATGCCATACCTAAAAGATCACATAAAAGAATAATATTCATATTTACATATTTAATAAATCACACTAGTCCTAAAGAAATGAAAAGAGAAATGAAGCCTCTAGCATCCTAGCAACATAAATTTAATATAAATTACATCATACATCATATATCCATTCATCTAATATCCTAAAATAAAGAAAGAAAAGGAGAAATGAAATTGTACAATTAAAGACATGTAAATAATGTTTTGGAACCTAGAATTTGCTTTTCGGGCCTTAATGTATTTAAACCCATTTATCTTTTATGTATGCCTGGGTCTTATGAGTCTCATATTATTCATTTTATTTGCTTCATTTCTACATGATTAGTTCGTACAAACACAACTTACTATACAAACAAACATGATTTTCATAATTCTTACTAAAAATTCACATTTTGCATATACATGATGCAAAACACTTACTTGAACCATTATAATTCTTTTGGGTTTATGTTCATATGATCTAAACATGCCAAAAATATAAATTCATATACAAAAATATTCTTAGTTTATTCTATTATTTTAGCCTAGTCATGACATTCTAACTTGTAAGACATATTACATTTTACATTGCAACAAAATTTATTTTTAATCAACTATGCCTTGTTCATTTTTAGGTTTATGCTCAAAATATGTGTTCATAATATCATTTAGAATATTTAATAAAAATTAGTGGCTATTTTATTCTAAAATTACATTTTAGTTCACTTAAAACTAAGTCGTCTATGCTATAATTAGTTTTGATGTAACATGCATGTCAAATTACATATTTTTAAGTCAACTTTTTATTTACCAAATTAATTTATTTAGATCAGTAGATAATCATGTCATATTATTCATTTTAATGTCATTTTAATATGTGTTAACTCCCGCCAAATCATTTCATAAAAATTAAAATACCAAAACGTCAAATTTTATTCCTAAACTGAGCAAAATTACAACAAATATGTACAATCATGTTTTAATTTATTCTTTCAAACTAACATGCCTTTAAATTAATTAAAATTATTATTTACATATTTAAATTAAGTTTCATGCATTTAAACATATAATAGATAGTATTTTTGTATAAGAAAAATATCAAAATAGTATGAAAATCGCAAGATAAAATAAAGAAGGAGGAATCAGGGCCACATGGCCTAACTAACTAACATAAGGACCACCCGACCCTTCTACCCTGACATTGATTTTTTATGCCTTTTTTTGATATGTTTTGGGTCCAATTTTTGAACCATTTCTACCCAATCGTGAACCATTTCTACCCCAATCGTTCAAACTTCTTAGTTTTATGTTTTTCAAGGATTTAAATTATTTAAAAACTAATTTCAAATTGATTTTGAATTTACACAATATCTAAAATCAAGTATGTAAGTGTTCATATCAAAAGTTTCCTAAACATACCTTTCTATTTTTTTCTTGTATATTGATTCAATTAGTTCTTTAATCAAAGTTATTAAACATCAAAATTCAGTGTTTAGATAATTAATACAACCTAAATTTATTTATATTCAAGAAATTTACAAAGATGAAAAGGAAAAAAAAATCATATGGATTGCTAATCCATATGATCATACTCAAATCATTTACATGATGTAAACTCTGAAAATATAAAAAAATATAGAATCTAATGAAACCTGGATACATCAAGACTCGAAAAATCGTCCTTAGGCTTCATTCTTTGTTGGTGGTTTCGAATTTCAAGTGCTTTGATTGCTTGAAGGAAGTTGCTTGCTTGCCAAATATTTACTTTGAATCAAGACTTTGATTCAATTTAATTTACTTCTTTGTATCAAGAATTCTCTTGATATATTTTTTAGAAGAAGTTTTAGAAGAAAGAACAAGACTCAAATAACTTTCTTGATTTCTTAAGAAAAGTTTGATTTAATTCTTTGATGAAAATAATCCCTTTTTAACAAAATATTGAATTCAATAACTTAATTTGACAAATTAAATTCAAAAATATTTAGATTTATTTTTTATTAGAGAGGGTTATTATTTAAAAAAAATTCCGGTCAAGTGTTCAAAGTAATTTTTCGGATCCTTAAACTAGTGAGGGTGAAAGCCTATTTATAGGCTTTTCTCCCTATCTAAAATAGGAAAATATAAGTTTAAAAATTCCTATTTAGATTTTACTTAAGCTACAAGAAAATAAAACTCAAAAATAGCTAAAATTGAACTTTCTAACTAGTTTCAAGGTTGCTTGCGAACCAAGACTTCCTTTTTAATTTTTAGCCAAATATTCCAGTTTAGCAAAAATATTATAAAGGAACATATTTTAGAAATTAATTGTCCCATCCAAATTTTAGAACATGACGGTCCTAAGATATAGGAACAACTTAAAGCTATCGACACCTTATAACCTGTAAACATCACCTACTATAACATTTCTATACTAATATCATCAATCTACCTATCATCATTTGGACAGTCTCATATGCAAAATATATCCCATACATATCAGTAAACTATTATATATAACATTTACTTAACATTCTATACACAAGTAGCTTAATAATTTATATAATCATGGAGCTACCAGAATTTACATAGGAAAATACAAAATATTAATTTTTACATTAAGACATGTTGAGCTGAATCCACTGGAGAAGAAAAACCTTAGATCAATTATACTTTTAACCTGAAAAGTTAAAACCACCAAAATGGTGAGTATTTTCATACTGAGTAAGTCAATATATATATTATCACACAGTAGGCTAGGTAAACATCAATGAATGAACAATTAGTAGCAAATAGTTTATGGATAGCACACCAGAGGCCCAAATCAAGGGAAATGGATATGAAAATCAAATAAAGATGTATAAGCATATTGACGAATAATAATCCTGTAAATATAACCGATAATGGGCCATGGAACACATTACATTTCACTTTATCACATATAAATAGCATAAAGTGGATCAGGCCTTATGGTTATGACCATAACCCTTCCCACTTAGGGTTTTAAATAAAATCTATTATGCACAATATCAATAATATTTACCTACTACTCTATCGGTAAGGTAACTCTGTCATATAACATAATAAATAGGCCATAGAAAATAAATAAGATTATATCCAAAGGAAGCAATATAAATCAATTTCATTAACATTAAGCTCAATGGAACATAACTATCAAATATTGTCTCATAGAATCAGTATTCATATAAAAGAGGCATTAAAGCATAGGCTCAATGTCATAAAGGTCAATTAGGAATCAAGTATACAAAACGTCAAAAAGTTACATTTTCACTAGTGAGAAGGCAAGTCATTTGCGTCGGCGACAATGGCATACATTTGGTAGGCCAATGAAAATACAAAGGGCATTTTATCGAGCACTTGGTGTGCACCACTTCGGGATCAATTTGGTAAGGTTATGGGGTTTGTTCATCAAAATCCAAAGTTCACAAATCAAATACACTATGTAGCCAACTCAATAGACATTTCAAATCCAATAATCAACTAAGGAAAATGAATCAAAATAGGGTTTAAAGATTAAAGAAAAATCAAAGGAAAATGACTAGATAGGTTCGACCACTCCAATATTTCAACCAAAATGAATTTAACAGTTCAAGAAAAGGGCTTAGGTAAGCATAATAATATATATAGGACTCATAAAAAATCTGCAGATCGCTCGTTTATGCACTAAAACTCTGATTTCTTCACCATAAGCAAATGTGAAGTTCCTCGTTTTACTTTGATTCTACATTCAATTTCACTTGTTTTAACATCATTAGGATGTAAATAAACATATTATAACACTAAATTGAATTATGGAAGTTAAGTGAAAAATATGAAATTAGACATAATCAAATTAGGGTTAGGGTTTTGCTAAACCGGTTTCTATTTGCATTCAACCATTTAATTCATCACCTCCATTATACATACTGTCTAAATAATTAAAAGAAAGAAGAAAATCATCATCTTACCTCAAATTCACAAAGTGGCCAAAAACTTAATTAAGGATTCTTTCAAGTTTTCTTTGGTTTTTCTTAGGAAAATTGACGGAGGATGGTTGGTTTCAAGGTTTAATCAAGTTTTTCTTTGGCATTTCTTTGAAATTTGGATGAAAAATGAAGGAAGAATGGGAGGGGATGGTTCGGCCTGATGATGGGAGGAAGAAGGAGGAGAAGAAAATGAAGAAAAATAAAAGAAATAAACTATTTATATGAATTAAGTTTCGGTTAATTCGATTTTGCTCTCCGACACTTCTCATATTCATATTTTGAATCCAAAACTTACTTTTATCTATCCTTTTATCCCATTTCAATTCTAAAACAATATATCTTATATTTCTCTAGTTTATGATTCTAATGGTGATATTAAACATTCACGCTTCTAAACTCGTTTACTAATCGAAACATCGACGTGTCTGCTTACCCATCGGGTCGATTTTTAACGATTTATCTAATTGTACAAGTATGATATTCTTATGATCAAATGATGTATGTTTATACTTAAATGAAGTATATTTAAGCTTAAATGGATGAAATATTAGGATGTTACACTCTACCCCTTCAATAAAATTCATCCTCAAATTTTTAAAATACGTACCTCATCAGTGAAATAGGAAGGGATATTTAGTTCTCATGTCCTGCATACTCTCCTAGGTACATTCATCCATTAACTGATTCTTTTACAATACTTTGACCATTGGAATCTCCTTATTATGTAATTGCCTAACTTGACGATCTATAATCTTCATTGGTGTTTCTTCATATGTCAAGTCTTCATCTACCTCAATAGCCTGTGGTTCAAGGATATGTGATGGATCTAACACATACTTGTAAAGCATGGAAACATAGAATATTGGGTGAACATAATTCAAATTAGTTAGGAGTGCCAATCGATAAGATACATTATTGAATTTCTCTAGTATCTCAAATGGCTCGACATATCTAGGTGATAATTTCCCTTTCTTGCCAAATCTCATTGCACCATTCATAGGTGAAATCTTCAGGAACACATGATTACCTATAACAAAATGCATATCCTTTCTCTTCGGGTCAACATAGCTCTTTTATCGGCTAAAAGTTGTCTTCATTCTCTCTTTGATAATAGGAACTTTCTCCATTGTTTCTCTAATTAGTTCAAAGCCTTTTAACTACTTTTCCCCTGGTTCCACCTAATACACAGGAGATCTACATTTCTTACTATACAATGCTTCATATGGCACCATGCCAATATGATAGCTATTGTTGTAGGAAAATTCAATCATAGTTAGGTACTGATCCTAGTTCCTTTTAAAATCCAGCACACATAAGCGGAGCATATCTTCTAATGTCTGAATAATGCGTTCTGATTGCCCATTTGTCTATGGATGAAAGGCTATGCTGAATTGTAATTGAGTACCCAGTGCTTCTTGAAATTTCTGCCAGAACAGTGAAATAAATTGAATCCCTCTTTTTGAGATAATAGTCAATGGTACCCCATGAAGTCGTACTATATTGTCAACATACAATTGGGCATACTAGGCAGCTGTATAACTTGTTTTCACTTCTGAGAAGTGAGCTGTCTTAGTTAACCGATCAACTATTACCCAGATAAAGTCATATCCCCGTGAAATTCTAGGTAAACCAACCAAAAAGTCCATGGTTACCTATTCCCATTTTCACTATGGTAATTACATCTCCTATAATATCCCTGATGGCTTATGGTGTTCAAATTTAACATGTTGACAGGCTAAATAAGTGAAAATAAATTGAGCCACACCCCTCTTCATATTAGGCCACCAATAATGTTCTTTTAAATCATGATACATCTTTGTTACCCTAGGATGAATACAATAAAGTACATAGTGCATTTCCCTCATAATTAGCCCATCCACATCTGACACACACAATCGCTTCCCACATTTTAATATCCCATTATCAACAGTAATTCAAAAGCTTTCCCAGCTTGAACATCTTCTTTCAACTTCAGTAGTTGAGAATCTATGTCTTGTGCTGCCTTAATCTCATCAATCAATGTTAGCTTCATATGAAACTAGGCTATCAGAGCCTGGTTTTGATCTTGGGTCCCTAACTCAAACTGTACCCCCATGTCAAGTAACTCTTTTATTTCCCTGATTAATAGCCTCTTTGCAATTGAGATATGAGCTAAGCTCCCCATTGATTTTCTACTCAATATAACGGCAACTACATTAGCCTTACCTAGATGATACAATATCTAGAAATCGTAATCCTTCAATAGTTCAACCCATCTCCGCTATCAAAGGTTTAGGTCTTTCTTCTACAGAATGTACTATAAACTTTTATGATCAGTATAGATCTCACATTTCTCTCCATAAAGATAATGCCTCCAAATCTTTAAGGCAAACACAACCGCAGCCATCTCTAAAACATGGGTAGGATAATTCAACTCATGTTTCTTCAACTGGCGAGAAGCATAAGCAATTACCCTCTTATCCTAAATCAGAATATAGCTAAGTCCAACCCTCGATGCATCACAATACACTGTGAATTTTCCATTCTTTGTTGACAATGCTAGCACTGGTGTCGATGTAAGGTATGACTTCAAGGTCTAGAAACTCCTTTCACACTCATCAATCCATTGGAATCTCTCTTGCTTTCTGGTCAATTTAGTCAATGGAGTTGTAATTTTTGAGAAATCTTTAACAAATAGCTTGTAATAACCAACCATTCCTAAGAAACTCTGCACTTCTGTTACATTGGTAGGTCATGGCCAATTATCTACAGCTTTCACCTTCTATGGATCTACTTTAATACCATCTTTACCAACAACATAGCCAAGGAAACACACCTCAATAAGCCAAAATTCAAACTTTGACAGTTTAGCATATATTTTGTGCTCTTGCAAAGCTTGCAACACTATCCTCAGATGCTCTTCATTTTTCGTTTGGCTTCTAGAATAGATAAAAATGTCATCAATGAATATAATGATAAACTTATACAAATAGGGTTTGAACACTCGATTCATTAAATCCATAAAAGTAGCAGGGACATTGGTTAACCCAAACGGTAACACAAGGAATTCATAATGACCATATTGGGTTCTAAAGGCAGTTTTAGACACATCTTCATTCTTAATACGCACTTGATGGTAACCCGATCTGAGGTCAATCTTAGAAAAATGACTGGCTCCTTATAGCTGTTCAAATAGATCATCAATCTGAAGCAATGAATATTTATTCTTGATGGTCACCTTATTCAACTGTCTGTAGTCAATACATATTCGCAGTGAACCATCATTCTTCTTAACAAATAACACAGGTGCACCCTATGGTGAACTACTCGGTCTAATATATCCCTTGTCCAACAATTCTTACGACTGCATTTTCAACTCTTTTAATTATGTAGGAGCCATTCTATAAGTGGGAATAAAAATAGGATCTGTACCCTGGTAAACTTCAATTTCAAATTCAATTTCCCTTTCTGGTGGCAAACCTGAAAAAACTTCAGGAAATACATCTAGAGACTCATTGACAACTAGAATCTGATCAACTCCCTTTGAATTCTTTTGAGTATCCATTACACTTGCCAAATATGCAGGATACCCCTTTCGTATGAATCTCCTTGCCCCAATAATAGAAATAAGTTTATCCTCTAGCTCACTCTTATCACCTAATACATAAACTCATCTTGCCCTTCCAGCTAAAATTTAATCTTCTTCTCATAACAATCAATCAATGCATGATAGATGGTTAGCCAATCCATCCCTAAAATTACACCAAGATCTAATACATGCAATTCTATCAAATCAAAAGGTAAAATTCTACCCTTTATTTCAATATCACAATACGCTCACCTAGGGAAATAGATATTTCTAAGGGTATTGGCATCAATTGTCTCTCAATCCTAGTTTAGATGCAAATTTAGGCGATACAAAGGAATGAGTGACACCAGAATCAAATAATACTTGGGCTATTTTACATTGTACATGAATCATACCTGTTACAGTTTTTCTTGACCTCTGGGCCTCCTGAGCATTGATTGCAAACACTCTGCCCTGTCCTCTACCAGCTGGTGCGTGGCCACTGTTCTAGCCCTGTCCCTATCTTTTACCTCTGCCTCTGCCTATATCATCTCTATTTTCATTCCTACTCATTTATACCCTAAGATGTGAAGCTACTATGGTGGTCTGCTGCTCACCCCATATAGGATAGTTCTTGACAAAGTGACCCTGCTGGCCACATTTTAGACAAGCACCATATGTCTTCTGCACTCACCTCCATACCTCTTCCCATAATAATCACATATAGGAACATTAGGTGTCTATGTTAGTCTAAATGACCCTTGCGAATACCCTGATGCTTATTGACCTGTGATACCTCTGCCTTGTCCCTTTCTCTAACCACTTGTCTATGGCCTTTGCTCAGTTCTAACTGTTGTAGTCTTTGTTTGTCTCTGCTGGGAACTCCTTTCACCTCTTCTTTGTTATCCACTTGCCCCAGTCTTCCTTCTTTGTTCCCTTTTAGATCTTTCTTCTTTGTATTTATCCTCCATCTGAACGGCTTTATCAATAATCTTCGACAAATAAGTAAACTCAATGGACATCAATGCATTATGTAGGGGAGAATATGCTTCAGTAGGTACTATCTTACTTGTATATCCACTCAGCCTAATAAACTCATTAACATATTCCTCTACATTGAGATTGCCCTATTCCAATTGTTCAAACTGGATTATATTTCTTGTTTTAACTCCCTCTGTCAAAAAATATCCAGCAAGGCTTCCTTGAATTATGCCCAAATCGGTTAAGCGTCACTATACAATTGTGTCTCAGTATGCCTAAAAACCAAGTCCAGGCATTCCCCTTCAACAGCAGCCCAACCAATTCAATTACTCTGGCATCCACGCATGGAAGTTTTCTCACCACTTTCTCTATCTGTTCTAGGAAATTAATAGGCTCATCACCTCTTTCACCCTTAAATTCAAGTAAGCTCAACTTCAAAAAATTAAACATATTGACTCCACCCTCATCTATTACTCTGCGGCCCTTCAGTACCACTAGCTCAACTGGTGCAGTAATAGGTGGCACAGGTACTGGTGGAGCAACTGGTGGAATTGCTGGTGGTGGTAATACCTACCTTTCCCTTCTTAATTTTTGCTATTTTCTTCTCAATTATAGCATTCCTTGCATCACTTCCAGTCTTCAAGGATCTTTAGCTTTCCTAGCTTCCTTAGTTCTTCTTCTGGACTTAAGAGGTTCTTCTGATTCCTCTCTAATCAATGATTCATTTGAGGCCACATTTGCCTTTCTACTGGGCTCCTTTGTGCTCTCATGTGCAGGTTCAATAGCTTATTCATGCTCTCCTGTCAACATTTTAGTCACTACAATAGGTAAATACAACAATTTAGCACATAAGATTATCGCAAAATATACATATATTAACAAATATAACAAATGACGAGGCAATATTTCCTATGCTTTATGGTTCACCTATACCCTATTGACACATGTTTATATGTTATTAGTATATTTAGGCTCTGATACCACATCTGTCACATCCCAATTTTGGAACATGACAATTTTATGATGTAGGAACAACTTAAGGCTATCAACACCCGTAAAACCCTACTATAACCTGTAAACATCACCTGCTATAACATTTCTATGTCAATATCATCAATCTATTTGTCATCATTTGGACAGTCTCATATTCAAAATATATCCCATACATATCAGCTAACTATTATATATAATATTTACATAACATTCTACACACAACTAGCTTAATAACAATAGAGCTACTAGAATTTACATAGGAAAATACAAAATACCAATATTTACATTAAGACAAGTTGAGCTGAATCCACTGGAGAAAAAACCTAAGATCAACTATACTTTTAACCTGAAAAGTTAAAACCACCAAAAGGGTGAGTATTTTCATACTCAATGAGTCAATATATATATTATTACACAATAGGTTAGGTAAACAACAATGAATGAACATCTAGTACCAAATGGTTTATGGATAGCACACCAGAGGCCCAAATAAACAGAAATGGATATGGAAATCAAATAAAGATGTATAAGCATATCGGGGAACAATAAACATATAAATATAACAGATAATGGGCCATGGAATACATTACATTTCACTTTATCACATATAAATAGCATAAGGTGGATCATGCATTATGGCTAAGACCATAACCCTTCCCACCTAGGGTTTAAATAAAATCCATTGTGCATAATACCGATGATATTTACCCACTACCCCATCGATAAGGTAGCTTTGTCATATAACACAATAAATAGGCCATAGAAAACAATTAAGGTTCCAAATATCCAAAGGAAGCAATATAAATCAATTTCATTAACATTAAGCTCAATGGAACATAACTATCAAATATTGTCTCATAGAATCAGTATTCATATAAAAGAGTCATAAAATCATAGGCTCAATGTCGCAAAGGTCAGTTAGGAATCAAGTATACAAAATTTGAAAAAGTTACATTTGCGCTGGTGAGAAGGCAAGTTACTCACACTGGCGACAATGGCAGACATTTGGTAGGCTAATGAAAATACAAAGGGCATTTTTTCAAGCACTTGGTATGCACCACTTTAGGATAAATTTGGTGTTATGGGGTTTGTTCATCAAAAGCCAAAGTTCACAAATGAAATACACAATGTAGCCAACTCAATAGACATTTCAAATCCAATAATGAACCAAGGAAAAAATGAATCAAAATAAGGTTTGAAGATCAAGGAAAAATCAAAGGAAAATGACTAGATAGGTTCGGCCATTCCAACATTTCAACCAAAATAAAATTAACAATTCAAGAAAAGGGCTTAGGCAAGAATAATAATATATAGATTACTCACAAAAATCGACAGATTGGTCGTTTACACGCCAAAACTCTTATTTCTTCACAATAAGCAAATGTGAAGTACCTCATTTTCCTTTGATTATACAATAAATTTTTCACTTGTTTTAGCATCATTAGGATGTAAATAAACATTTTATAACACTAAATTTAATTATGGAAGTTAAATGGAAAAGATAAAATTAGATATAATTAAATTAGGGTTAGGGTTTTGCTAAACCGTATTTTATTTGCATTCAACCATTTAATTCTTCACCTTCATCATACATACTATCTAAATAATTAAAAAGAAGAAGAAAATCATCATCTTACATCAAATTCACAAGGTGGCCAAAACCCTAATAAAGGATTCTTTCAAGTTTTCTTTGGTTTTCTTAGGAAAATTGATGGAGAATGGTTGGTTTCAATGTTTATTCAAGTTTTACTTAGGTTATTCTTTGAAATTTGGATGAAAAATAAAGGAAGAGAGGTCGTGCGCGCCTAGGGTCGTTGGGCTGTGTGGCCCTGCTACTAGGCTAGGTGGCCCAACATAGGGTCGTGCAGTTCTGCATACATCATATGCTGAGCCACTGGCCCACGTACAGGCCCGACCGCTTGCTGCAATAGAGTCCGTCGACCTTCCGTGCCCCCATTTTCATGCCAGGTTGTCCGAACATGACCCGAAACTTTACAAAATCATTTAAGACAATGTTTAAACTCTTTTTATTTAGATTTTAACTAAAATCAATCTCGGGCCGGTATGAGCCCGCGTATCAAATTTGCTTTCGGACCTCCGAATATGGCCCGAAATGACCCAAAACTTTTCAAAAGCATTTAAAATAATATTTATTGAAATATCAACTTAAATTAGCCTTGGGCCCGATGGCTTGCTGCAATCAGGCCCTACGGCCACCGCTGGCCCAATTTGTGTCTGAACCTCTGAATATGGCCCAAAATGACTCGAAATAATTTTAAATAATATTTTAACTCTATTTTGACAAAAAATACACCCAAATCATCAATTTCTAAAAGAAGCTAGCAATTTTCTCGATCTAAAAAAGTAAAAGTAATCTTTTGACAAGCAACTTCTTCTCACAATATCGGCTTTTAATATCACATCATCGGATTTTATATTGGGCTCAAGGTGTATAAAAAATCAATGCTAACAGTTTGTCCCCACTTTAGTAAGATTTGTGAAGCATTGTGCTAGTGGACATAGTACAACAAAGCATGCTAAAATTCATTGTAGTGTATTTTGGTCGCATTGTAAACTTCTTTCCAGTCAATGGAAATTTCTCTTATTTCAAGAAGTCATAAAATAATGAGGAAATATTATCCAAGCAATGTAAATTTAATTTTACCATCGAAACATTGAGGATCTTCTATCCAAACAATGTAAAATACATTATTCTCATACCCAGCCCGGTTAAAGAACCGGTGAAGGCAGAAGGTTAGAGGTTCGACCGATTAAACTGAAAAATCTAGAAGTAATTAAATATATATATATATATATATACACTTAAAATAAATATAACATAAATTTTACTATTATAATTTGACATTTATTATCAATATACTCAAAATAAATATAATACATATATAACTAAAATTAAACAATAAAATAATTATATAATTAAATATTTATTATCTATAAAAAAAAATCATTAATAAGTCTAATTATTTAATTAAATAGCTAAATTACCTTTAATAAATAAGTCAAATTTAGTTAATATAATTTAGCTAGATAAAAATATTTTTGTTTAGTTTATTTAGTCAATTTTAAATTTTTAATTGATTAAGGAATAAAAAATAATAATAAATAGTCACTCGTCTGAACCGAAAAACTTAGTTTGGGTCGACTAGATCACCGGTTACTGGCTGAGTCACTGGTTCTTAAGCCGATTTTTACGAAGAGTGTAAAAGGGGGTGGATTTAATCGATCGCTCAACCAGTTCCCAATTTTTTCGGTTGAACTGGTCGGTTTGGTCTGAGTTTAATAACCATGGTAAAATATAATTCTTCCATGGAAACATTGCAAAATTTCTATCTAAGCAATGTAAATATAATTCTGCAATCAAAATATTGAGGATCTTCTATCCAAGAAATGTAAATTTATTGAGGAACTACTATCCAAGCAATGTGAATATAATCCGTCGAAACATTGAAGAACTTCTATCCAAGTAATGTAAATGCATTGAGGAACTACTTTCTAAGCAATGTGAATATAATTCTATCATCAAAACATTGAGGAACTTCCATCCCAGACAATGTGAGTGTACTTGATTTTGTTTTCTTTCAAACTAAGGTTTTTATGTTCATTCTTATCTTCACTCAATCGTTTATCATCAAAGATTATGCTTAATCTCTATTATCTATAATGGGTAAATCTTATCTTTTCTTCATCATGATATATCTTCATGTAAGATGTAAATATGTGAAAATGCTTTACAAATAATGATTCCTAAATTCAACATATATACAGGTGTGCGTGCACATCAATGCCCCTATGGCTTCTCTATCCAATTATAAACTTCTCAAAGGAAATGAGGTTCTCATTAAAAGGAAACATAAGCTACTCTAGCCAATGAAGCATCATGAAAGCAACAATATTTGAGATGTCGAACTAGAAGATACAACTTTCAGATATGAGTTTCTTAGAGAATTTAAAGATTCATCTCTATTAGGGGGAAGCATACTAAAACATTCATTGTTTAAGCTTTCAAGGTCACACCATAACCTTAGCCGGAATCCAAGCTTTAAAGATATTTGAAGTATCAACTTAAGGGTCTGCAATTCTACTTTTCATTTGACTTGAGGAATCTTTCTTTTGCATGATTGTAACTAAGTTTGTTTTCCTTTTTTGTCCTTTTCCTCAAGCTTTTGCCTAAGCCGCCCCTTAGGGTTTTCAACTTAGTGCACTATCTTCTTTCTTTTCTTTATGATCTAACTTTTGCCTAAGCCACCCCTTTGGGTTTTCAACTTAGCGAGCTATTCTTTTTCCCCTTCTTCTTTATTTTTCTTTTCCTTCCCCTTTTTCTTTTCAAATTTGGTTACTTTATGAATATAATGATGTTTCTCCCAAGAAATATGCAAAGTAGAATCTATTCTACAAGACAAGTATTATACTAGTTTCATGCAGCTTCATTCATCTAATAAGAGCATAACAATATTTGTATGACTTCATGTTTGTTATTGATTGGCCCTTTCAGGTTTTTCAATCAACTATTTTTCTCTCATTTGCCCTAACTTTTGCCTAGGTAGACTTCCTAAAGTTTACTACCTAACGATATCATTTCTTTCTTGTTGAAATGGACTTTACTTTGACCTTGAATAACATTCTTTTTTCAACTTCTCATGACTTTGGTGAAAGAAAGACCAATGCAATCTTGAAGATATCAATTTTCTAGAGAGGTAGATTTATAGATCATTTGGACAATCCTCTCCTATTTTAATTCTCCAAAATTCATTAATCTATTTTAATCCTTTTAAATTGTTACTTAAGCCTTCGTGGTATGCTCATAAAGTCCATCACAATTTTTATCTCATCTTTTGTGGTAATCTAAATCCAACATTTTGCCCCTAAGATTTTAATGATTTTTCAAACAAGGACTTGTCCCCATGTTTTCAACGATTTTGTCCAGTAAGTAATTGCCCCCAAGATTTCAATGATTTTTCAAGCAAGGACTTGCTCCCAAGTTTTTAATAGTTTTGACCGGCAAGTAATTTCCCCCCAGCTTAAGTTTGTAGGAATCAATGACAACTTTTAGGAACTTGGCCTTAGTCTACTCTAGATAGATGCCCCCAAGTTTCTTTTTCTTTTATTTCCCCTTTTCCATCTCTCTCTCACTTCAAATATGAAGTCATGCAACTTAGCTATACTTGAACCAATCAAATGAATTTGCATAAAACTCATATAAAAGAAGGTCATAAAAGTGATCTAACTTGCAAGTAGTATTACTAAAGAAAATATCCAAGAATTTGTGAATTTGACGTTCAATGCACAAAAGAAAGATATTTATAGAATGCTACAGCCAAATCTAGGGTTCTTCTTCTTCTTCTTCCCAATCATCTAATCCCTCACTATATGAGCTCGATCAATTCTACTTAGGGTTGGGAATCTTTCTGGCTTCAATAAGTTCTTGTATCGTATGCCTTAGATGTGCACATTGATTCGTATGGTGACCCTTCGACTGATGAAAGTAATAGTAAATCTTAGGATTAAGTTTTTGAGCTATGGGATTTGGCACTGGCTCAGGACTCAATGATTGTAATAACCCTTTCTTCTTTAGCTCTTAAAATATTTCAAATAGCAGTCAATCAATCGCAAGAATTTCCTATTTTGGCCTAAAAATTCACTTTGGCTACTTTAAGATCATGTGGCTCCATATCATCTCTAGGACTAGAGTGGCTATCCCCATTTCTAATAGTATTCCTATTCTTGTCATATAACATATCTTCCACTTGGATTCCAGATTTATACAATTACTTAAATTGGGATAGAGATACGTAGCATAACCTCTCATAGATATCTAGAAGAGTGTCTTTAATTCACATTTTGATTTTGTCCTTAACATTAAGCCTAGATTTCATTTGTAAGTCCTTTTGCGTCCATCTAGTCAAGTACTCAACAAAAGTTTCATCATACTTTTGGTAGATGGCTTCCAAATCATATAGAGTAACATAAATCTGTGTGTTATAGAAATATTGGTTAATAAAGCTTTAGGCCAACTTTCTCTGATCCATTATGATTTCCTTATCCAAGTTATAATACCAATAGACAACAACTCCAGTTAAGGATAATACAAAGAACTTAGTGATATGAGCCTTAGATAATCCAATGATTCCCATAACAGTAACATATTGTCATAAATGTACTCTTGGATCACTAGTATCAACAAATTTTTGCAAGTCTGTCATTTTAAACCTTGGGGGACGTTTTCCATTAGTAGTGAGATCTAGGTCATCTATGTTATAAGATCTTTCAAGCCCATTTCTCTCAAGTATGACTTGTATTTTCCCAATTTGCTTAGCTAATTCTTCGTGCTTATCAACTTGAAAAAATTCCAAGGGCTCTTCTATGGTCACTTTTCCTTTAGTCTCATGACCTTTTCTAAGTTTATGGTCAATCTCATCATAAGGCCCTTCATCTTGAATAAAATTATTTTTAGAAGTAGCTCCTTTATTGTCACTTGCATCCCCTTTTATAATCAAGGTCTTTCTAATTGTTCCCTTTATACCATCCATCCTTAGACTGACACTTTCAAATGTGCTTCCCGACTATTGATTACTCAAGTTCTAACTAACCACTTTTGTCTTTCCTAAGATTGGTTTGAATAGGATAATTTCCTTTTAGGGCAATGATAGTTAGATGACAAAATGCTAATGTGATGCATGAATATATGTATGCATGAATGCTTAATGAATGATCTAATGTAACATCTCCATTTGCTTTTATTCAAACTATTTAGTTAATGAACACCATGAACCAGGATGGCCTCTAGGAAGATGAACCCTTTTTAAATGACCATAAGCAATCTTGAAGCATACGTTCAACACTTGTTATTGGCTAGCCTTTATAGGGTTTTTATCAAAATATTTTCTCTCTTTCCTTTGTTTTTTTTCTAGGACCCTTCTGCAAAATATCTCAGCAAGGTATAATCATCTTACTTTTCATTTTTCAATGGTTATTTTATTTTTCTTTTTTCTTACAACTTACTTCAAATGCTAAAGCATAAGCAGATGTGATAGGAAATTTGCCACTTTATTCATTACTAAGAAATTTTTGTCGTATCAAGTTTCAAAAGGATAACTATATGGAGAGTTGTATCTTTAATTGGAAACTAAAGTTCTTAAGACAAAAATTCAACAAAGCGACAAATTACTTCAGGATACTTCTTCATTCTTGAGACCCTTCAAGACATGCTTTATTGTCATTGAGGGGCTAGGTTTGGGCAAGAAATCTTCTTTTTGTTAATGAGAACTTGGATTTCATGTCTAAGTCTCTTGCATTGATTTGTATGATGTCCCAAAGCTTGGTGGAATTGACAATATGCATTATGGTTAAAATTATATGGCAAAGGATCATGTAAAGGCTTTTGGTCTAAAGGTAGGAGAAGGTCTCTCTTTTGAAGTTTTTCAAGAATTTTGGTCATGGGTTCATTTAGTAAGGTGAACTTCCTTGGTTGTTGCTTGGTGGGCTTCTCTTTGTATATGAAATTTTCTTTATTGGTGCATGACTTATCTTCCTTTTCTATTATCTCATTAAAGCCCTTTAAGATGCCTTGACTTATAGAAGCTTTGAGTTCATATAGCATAAACCCCTTCACCTCATGTATAATAGCCTTGATCTCTTCCCTTAAAGGGTCCACTACAGATCTCACCACCTTTCTAGCTATTTCCTTTTCCAAAGGACTCATTGACTTAGGTTCAAATTTAGAAATTTAGAGATGATTCCTATATGGCTATAAGAAATTATATGTTAGATTGTGCAAGATGTATGATGCATGATCCCTTAAAGGGTCCACTGCAGATCTCACCACCTTCCTAGTTATTTCCTCTATTTCCTTTTCCAAATGACTCGTTGACTTAGGTTCAAATATAGAAATTTAGAGATGATTCCTATATGGCTATAAGAAATCATACGTCAGATTGTGCAAGATGCATGATGCATGATTTACAATAATGCATAGCACAACAAAGCGAATAATTCCTCCCTTTTTTTAACCAACAAAATTTGGGACAATCGTCGAGTCATACCTCCATCTTTAGTCTTTTATGTGATCTTACTTATTTTACCTAGATGGGCTAGGTTTAAAGGCTTTTATTACTTTATGTCTAAGGATAAATTTTTTTTTTTCTATGTATTAAAGGATATACCTAAGTTTATCTAAAACAGCTAGCTAAGGAATTGGTTTCTCAAGCTCCGTAGTAGAGTCACTAGACTGTGGTGTCTTTTATGGTGACATTTTGGATTCTAACCTAAGGTAAAGAATAACCAAACCAAAGAGAGGAGTCACCACTCAGTTTAAGGTGTAATTGAGACCACAAATTCAATAATTTCCTTCCTTTGAGAAATGAGTGGAAATTTTATTTCTGGCTAAGTACCAGGCCTCCTTATCTAGAGATCTAAGTAAGGAAACTAGGTACGTATTGGGGAAGGTGTTAGGCACCCCAGCCCACCTAGCCATTGGCCAGCCTTCCTATTTAGCTAAAAGTTTAGGTGAAAAATAATTTAAGTATACCCTAATTAAGAAATCCAAAAGTGCATCACTCAAAGGTAAACAATTCATAAAACATAAAAATAAATTCTATCATGGCATATGCTTGACTATACCAAAAAAAGGACTGAGTATAAGCCTCAGGAAAGATTGGAGGAGTCACAAGTGGTCTCACTTAAAATCTAACCTCCTTAGACAAAAATATACAGGGTATAATTAATCGTACAACCTCACAAGGTCATACCTAAAGATTACATAAAAAATAATATTCATCTTTGCATATTTAATAAATCACACTAGCCCTAAATAAATAAAAGGAGAAATGAAGCGAAAAATGAAGCTTCTAGTATTCTAGCAACATACTTGTATAATTCATTTAAAATAAATTACATTATACATCATATATCCATTCATCTAATATCCTAAGGTAAATAAAGGAAAGAAGAAATGAAATTGAACAATTAAAGACATGTAAATAATGCTTTGGAACCCGAAATTTGCTTTTCGGGCCTTAATGAATTTAAACCCATTTATCTTTTATACATGCATTTGGATGATTTTTCATGTATTGTCTCCAATTTTCGAACCCTTTTTACCCCAATTGTTCAAACTTCTTAGTTTTATGTTTTCTAAGGATTTAAATTGTTTAAAAACTAATTTCAAATTGATTTTAAATTTATAGAGCAACTAAAATCAAGTATGTAATTGTTCATGCCAAAAGTGTCCTAAACATGCCTTTATAGTTTTTCTTGTATATTGATTCAATTAGTTTTTTAATCAAAGTTATTAAACATCAAAATTCAGTGTTTAAATAATTATTACAACCTAAGTTTATTTATATTTAAGAAATTTATAAAGATGAAAAGGAAAAAAAAACATCATATGGATTTCTAATACATATGATTATATGCCCAAATCATTCACATGATGTAAACTATGAAAGTAATAAAAAAAATATAGAATCTAATTAAACCTGGATACATCAGGGCTCGGCAAATCATTCTCAGGCTTCGTTCTTTGTAGGTGGTTTCATATTCCAAATGCTTTGATTTCTTGAAGGAAGTTGCTTGTTTGCCAAAGATTTGCTTTGAATCAAGACTTTGTTTAAGTTGAATTTACTTCTTTGTATTAATAAATACTATCAGGAATTTCCTTGATATATTTCTTGGAAGAAGTTTTAGAAGAAAGAATAAGACTCAAATAACTTTTTTGATTTCTTAAGAAAAAGTTAATTTAATTCTTTAGTGAAAATAATTATTTTTGAAGAAAATATTAGATTAAAAAACTTAATTTGATAAATTAAATTAATAAATATTCAGATTTAGTTTTGATTAGAAAAGGTGATTCTTTGTAGAATTTTCGGTCAAGTTTTTGATGTAATTTTTTGGATCCTTGAACTCGTGAGGGTGAAGGCCTATTTATAGGCTTCTCATCCTCTCTAAAATAGGAAAATATAAGTTTAAAAATTCCTATTCAGATTTTACTTAAATTCCAAGAAAATAAAAACTCATAAATAGCTAAAATAGAACTTCCTAACTAGTTTCTAGGTTGCTCGCTAACCAATACTTTCTTTTTAGTTTTTTAACCAAATATTCCAATTTAACTAAAATATTAAAAAGAAACATATTTTAGAACCTTATTCATCAATATAACAGACCTAAAAATCTTAAAAAATTGAAAAAAATGGGATGGTGGAGAGGTGGCACGGGCCAAAGTGGGCGGTCGCCCGTGCCCAGAGCCGTTGGGCTGCACGACCGTGTCGCTAGGCCGGGTAGCCCAGCATAGGGTTGGGCAGTTTAGAATACATTAGATGTATAGCTGGGCAACCCAAGAAAGGTCCATCTAGCTCTGGCCTAGAATAGGCCTGACGGCTTGCCGTAATTAGGCTCGTCAGCCTCCAGTGCACCCGTTTTTATCCCAGGACTTTCGAACATGACTTCAAACTTTTCAAAATCATTTAAAATAGTGTCTAAACTTTTTTTTATTTTGATTTTAACTCAAATCAGTCCCAAGCCGGTACGGGCCTACCGACTAGCCTCAATCGGGGCCTGATTTGCTTTCAGACCTCTGAATATGGCCCGAAATGATTCAAAACTTTTCAAAATCATTTAAAACAATATTTAAATTATTTTTATTAAAATATCAACTAAAATTAGCCTCATTCTGGTATAGGTCTGACGGCTTGCCACAATCGGACCAAACGAGCAATCTAGCCTCACGACCACCTGTTGACCCGATTTGCGTATGGACCTCCAAACATCACCCAAATGATCTGAAATCATTTTAAATAACATTTTGACTCTTTTCTTTTTACCAAAAACATACAACGATCCAAAAAAGCAAAAGCAATCTTATAACATGCAACGTCTTTTTGCAATATCGACTCTTGATACCACATCATCGGGCTATGGCTTTGGCTCAAGGTGTATCAAAACCAATGCTAACATAGTGGTAGCTACCCCTTACTTTTTTTTTGTATAGTGGAGGTGACAACATTGAAAATGGAGGTGTTATTTTTTTTTACCTTTTCTCCATTGTGTGATTTTGCTTAAGCATAATGGTGTTGTTCTTTTAGGACTTATCCATAGGTGTATGGGTAAAAGTTTCCCTATCTTAAAAAGGATTCAAGAAAAAAGAAGGGGTAGTGTTTGTGCTTAGCAGTATGCTATTGGCACTGAGTATTATTGAAGAGCTCAGATTAATAGGGTTGTTTTGATTCAGGTTCATTATTCCTTTCACCTCGTCAATGATAGATTAATGTTGGGAATTTAGGATATTAGTGGCATAATCTATCGCATTGTGAAAAATGGATTCTACGACTAAGGCTTTGTTGAAGCTGGTCTGCTGAGCGGCCAGGGCTTTGTTAAAGTGGTTTTGTTGAACATCTAAGGTGTAATTGAGAATGGCTTGAAAATTCTCCTCATATTAATTTAGGAGGGTGGTTGTCACGTCCCACTTTCGGAACGCGACAGTCCTAGGACACGGGTAGACCTAAGGTCACCGGAAACTCGTAGAACCCTTTTAACATGTCAGCCATTAATTATTCATACTTAACCCATTTATTAATATTCAAATTCCATTTATATCTTATTAAATTTACAGAAATTTCAACAGAGTCTCCTTTGTAATTTTAATACTATTTCCGACCCAAAACTGGATCTTTCAAAAGTTATATAGCCTGCATAAAAATTATTTAACACTCTCAATAATTTGTCATTCTTATACCTTCAACTTCATAATTCATTCAGTCATTTAAAACACTTCTATATGCTAATTCCATTCATAATATGATACAATCTACATTTAAGCATTATCAATATCAATATCTTTATCATTTGCATATATCATACCATATTCATTTTACTATCAGTCATCATTTCAATTTCAATATTAGTTAACATATATATACAAACTATTTAATTTCTAAATATACCCCATGGAGCTCTAGAGTATGAACTAACTGACTCCATAAAATAAAATTTACATTTGGAGTTCGGATGTCCCAAGTACGGAGAAAGGAAAATGTCTTGGGATTACTCTTAGTACTTCTTTCCTGAAAAATAGTTAAACAACCCATATGTGAGTATAATTATACTCAGTGAGTAATACACATATTATCTTACTTGTAAGGCTAGGTGAGGGCGTTGCTCACAAGGAAGATAACGATGGCATAAAATATATAATAATAATGGGTTCATTAATCAATTAAAGATTCATAAAGTTGAAGTCATTTAACATATGGATTCGGTCTCACACTAGCATTAAAAATCCATAGCATATCATATTGTAAAATGACAGAATCATTATTGATCACTTAAATAGAGACAACAATCTGGTAGCATGCTACTTACTCATATGGTTGATCATACCACATGGCTAGGACCTTAACCCCCTTCTAGCTAGGATCATTAAACCACTGTGCATAATGCCATTAAAACTTTTGTCATTTTATTAATGTCATACATATAGTGCTTAATCATTAGGTATCAAAAACAACTTAAGCACTTCCAATGGTTTAATACATGAAGCATTAGGCCAAATTCATTTAAAATGAATCATTTGGGATCATAAAAGGGCATGAAATTAATCATGGATCATACAATCGGTATTTTTTTGGCCAACAGTAGAATTTCATGGCAATTTCAATAATTTAATTTGAAGGCAATATCAAGTAAAATAGTATGTATATTACTCACCTTACTGGGCACTTTCCACTGGTACACTTGTAATATCTGCCATTTTTGAAGTGTAATTGTTGATTTTATATATTTGGAGAATTTTAAAAGATTTAAATGAGAAGACTGAAATTTCAGAAATCTTGTTTTGAACTGCAGCAGACTTCAGTGTTGACCATTACTTGCTCTTAAAGACATAATTGGGTAAAGTGTAAAATATGAAAATTGTTAATTTATGTTTTAGCTATAATTTTGTAAAATGGTTTGGTAAAATTTTGAGTATGTGATGAGTTGTGTCTATGGGAGCAAGGCTGGTCTGGATGAGAATTTCTGCAGGAATGCAGTATATGTTTGGAATTTTTGGGAATGACTGAGGCAGAATTTGTTGAAGTTGTAAACATGAAACATGTTTCTGTGTATGTTGAGATGATGTTTGTAAAATTTTAGAATTTTTGGATAGGTATATCTCAGTGGAGAGTGTTTTGTATCAGGGCTGTTCGGTTGGGTTTTGATGCAGGAGTCTGGGTGACTTTTGGAAAGTCACCACTGTTTGTATGTTGATTAGTTTGATATGAAATTTGGATATGTTGTGTTTTTGTTTGTTGATTTTAAGTGGCAAGAAGAATTGATGAGTTTGGATTAGTGTAGCTCATTTGCAAGCTGGCTTAATGTGGGATGTTCAGACAAGAGTTTAACTTAGAAGTATTTGGTTATGGAGAGCCAGCATTATGCGGGAAAGCATTTTCGCGGACTGGCAATACGAGATGGCATTTTGGCGAGAAGCTTTTGGCGAAGAGCTTTGGCGAGAAGTTAGCGAGGAAGCATTGTGCGAAGAGAGATATGCGAGGTGGCAGTTCGCGAAGAAGCGAAGAGACGAAGGAGCATTGCCGAGGTGGCTTATGCGAGGATGAGTCACGAGGAGAGTTGGCGAGGCAGCATGCGCGAGTTAGCTTATGCGAGCTGGAACGTGCAAGGCAGCGATGCCGGATCAAGATTGGCGAGTTAGCAAGTGCGAGCTGAGAATGCGAAGTGGTTGGCGAACTAGCTAGGCGAAGGAGCCTTACCGAAGCAGTCAGGCGAAGGAGCCTTACCGAAGCAGTCAGGCGAAGGAGCTTTGCCGAAGCAGTCAGGCGAAGGAGTTTTGCCAAAGCAGTCAAGAAAGGGAGCTTTGCCGAAGTAGTTAGGCGAGGGAGTTTTGCCGAGGCAGTCTGGCGAGCTGGGCAGCGTGTTTCTGGGCAGAGGTCTATTTAACCCCAGTGACCCAGCCAACGATTTTCACGATTTTTTCTTCCTTCTTTCTTTAGCAAATTTCAGTCTTTTCTCCAATTTGTTCCATATTTTGTTCTAAGGCATTAAGGCTTAGATCTATTCAATAAACTTCTAGATTAGTCTATTATTAAGGCAGAATCATTAATTTGGGCAGAGTTTTGCAGAAAACTCAGTTTGAAGGAAATAAGGTAAATTTTCTTCCTAAATCATTTCCTTTGGATTTAATTAAGTCATTGGGTTAGGATAATTAATTCTAGGTATAGGGAATTTATTGTTAGTGGTTTGCAGTAATTAATGATAGTTAATGTGGGAGAATTTTTGAGGTTTAAACTGCTGTGAACAGTAACTCCGAATTTAATGTGGAATTTAATGCAGTTTTTCTTTAAGAGAATTAATGGGATATTGTTGGGAATTAA
>CANXYC010559603.1:0-27001 GCA_948193065.1 Aleurites moluccanus | reverse complement strand
ATATAATATGACTTTTGATTATATCGGACTGACTTTGAACCAAATTGGCCAAAATTGCCCCTAAACGTGCCAATCGGCCAAAACCGGGGCTGCCGAAATGGCATAAAATGACCTAAAATGGAAACGACCATAAAAATCATTCTATAAACTAGTTTGACCTCAAATCAAGCCCAAGCATCTTATATACATATATACTTGTATCTTAGATGTTAAAACTGCATCATACATATTGGTAACATGTAAAACTAGAAAGTCACTGAAAAATGGAAAACGGACCCGTAATTTGGTAAGTCGCTGCGACAGCGCAATTGGGCCCGACGGGCCAAAATTGTAAGTTGTATCCAAATGATTTTATACATGATTATATGACTATAATTTCTATTTGGTATCTCATATGAGTTGTAATTGTCGCATTTTCATTATATTAGAACATTTGCATAGGGTAACCTAACAGGGCTACTTCGATGGTGTAGCGGGTAATTCCATCGACGGTGTGCACACTGGTGCTACTTGCCCTAGCTAGAGATAGGGATATGGCTCTAGCCTTAAGGATTGATCCTCCTTATGACATTTATGTGGAAATGCAGATGTGGATGAAATATAGTTCTACTAAATTACTTGACCTAATCCTATTTACCTTATGCATTTGGGCCTTTCATTGTATTGTCATATCTCATTATATATATATGTTATCATATGCATATAAATATTTTCACATCGACAACTGTCATTATAAATATTATTGTGACATTTCAAATAAATTGACATTATACCTGATAACGTTATTCATATTAAAATGTACATATACTGAGTTAATAATGCAACTCATGTTTATAAATCCACTGAGTATTTTGTACTCACACCACCATGTTGAACTATTTCAGGGAAAAGAGAGTGAGAAGCGGATATCCCGGCTATTTGTATACCTCCCAGCCTCGGAGTAGATGTATAGCCTTTTCCTAGAGTAGTTAGATTACTCCATGATATTAGCTATGTATATAAATATTTGGAGTATGTTTTGTGAATACGTATACATATATAATTATATGTTGCTATGTGTCTGGACATTATGATATGGATTTAAATGTATGCTATGCAATCCTATGTTAACATATGTATTCATATTCTAACAGGGATGCAAATGAGATGGTAAGCTTATATGATTTGGCATATGAATAAATAATATAACAGGGAATTATTATATTATTGTGATATGAATTGTATTTGGAGGTTGAAAGGGATTTGATGTTGATATTAGAAGTGTTAGGTTGTGTTTACTATTTGGGTAATGTTAATATTATAGGGGAAATTCTGTCCGATTTTCTGTAAACTTAAAGTGTTTTTGAAAAAAAAAAATATATGTCATAAAATGATTAAATGAAATAAAGCTTGTAATTTGGGTTCTTCGAGGTACCAATATACATTATTCTCGTGTCCTAACACCGTCGTAGCCCTATAGGGTGGGTTGTGAAAGTTGGTATATATATATATATACACACACACACTTTTAGTAGTTTTACACACACTTTTAGCAGTTTTACTAAAATTTAATGAAAAAATCAAAGAAAATAGACAAAATGACCAAACTTATTGATGGAATAAAATTATAAGAATTAAATACTCTCATTTCTAAAATATCATCATATTCTCTCTCTTTTTTTATATATATTTTTTGCTTTTTTAATTAATAATTAAAATTATAATATTTAAAAACAAATATGAATAATTTTCTGTACAAAATATTCATACATAATTTATTTATTTTTTTTATATATTTTAATTTAAAATTAATATAAATTACTTTTATTTAATTAAAATAATTAATTATTAAAATTAATTAATTTTCTTATTTTTTATATATTTAATTAAATAAAATTATTTTTGAATACTTATAAAATAATTTTATTTTAATATATACAAATATTTTTTTAATCAAATATAAAAAAATAAGAAAATACATTAAATATTTATTTTAATTTTAAATTAAAATATATAAATAATAAATAAGTAAAAAAAAATATGTATGAATATTATATATAAATTATTCATATGTAATTTTAAATATTATAATTTTAATTAAATGAAAAACTAAGAAAATATATATAAAAAAAATTATATTTTAGGGATAAAAATATTTAAAATAAGAAGCGCATTTATCAATAAATTTAATTATTTCATCTATTTTTGTTGATTTTTCATTAAATTTTAATAAAATGACTAAAAATATATCGTATATATATAAAAAATAAAAGAAAAAATATTTATTTTTAATTATTTAAATTTTAATTAAATAACTTTTTTATTAAATGTATAAAATTAATTTTCAAATATATTAAAATAAGAAAATAAATTAAATAATTAAAAAACTAATCTTATTTATTTTAATTTTAGAAAAGTAAATAGATAAAAAAATAATGATTTTAATTAAATAAAAAGTAATTTTAATTAAAAATAATATTTATTTTAAGTTTAATTAAATAAAATAATTATTTTTATTTAATTATTAATTTATTTATTTTTGTATATTTAATTTAAAAAATTATTTTTTATAATTAGATAAAATTTTAGAAACTAAATTATAATTTGACAATTATTTTTTAATTCACGTGGGCTAAATACAAAAGCTAATGGAAAAAGGAGATGAATTTTTAAAT
This sequence comes from Aleurites moluccanus, assembly GCA_948193065.1. Classification (NCBI taxonomy): domain Eukaryota; kingdom Viridiplantae; phylum Streptophyta; class Magnoliopsida; order Malpighiales; family Euphorbiaceae; genus Aleurites; species Aleurites moluccanus. The sequence goes on along the minus strand of CANXYC010559603.1, from coordinate 24,347 downwards.
TTTAATAATATTAGATTTAAAATTATATATTAAAAAAAAAAATGATGTGCTACTAAATACTAAAATCAAAAATTATACCAATTCCTTTATAAGAATTAGTGGTTGTAGTCTTTACGAAGTTTCTCCTGAAGTTTTTGCATAAATGAGATAAAGTACCTGAGAGCTGCATAACCGGCCTCCAGCCATTTAATGCCTGGTTTGTTCTAACTTGGTCAATAAATTAATGATAATGAAGCATCATAAGCTTAATCTAAAAGCGATGCCTAAAAATTCAACCACCTTTGCTAGCTAGTAATCAAAGCTATCAGTACCGAACATATGTTCGGTGGAGACACAAGCCTCTTCATAAATCAAATAAATGATTTATAAAATATTAAACTGTATATTTAATTTTTTTATTTGTTTTATTTCCCTCTGTTGTTAGCTTGATTAGTTTGTTTAAACATGCTTAGCCGCATTATTTTGTAGCAATCCAATAGTTCATGAAAAAAGAAAAAGCTAGTTGTTTTAATATGCTCATTAAAGTATGAACTTTGTTTCCATCATTTTTAATTTGGCATTGAATTGATAATTTGATACCCTTCTTCTTTGCATAATGAATCCAGGAGTGGGAACTTGCAGTTGTTTTGCTTTATAACTTGTAAGTTGTAACGGTAATGTGAACTAAAATCCCAGGCTGCACGTCTGTTCTTGGATATATCAATGTCATTTTTTCCTCATTTTATAGTTCAGTTACAAGGGTTTGAACTTATAACCTATGTAATTTTTGTCTTTTTTCTTGTGTAATATTCTGACAAAAAAAAAATTAACTTAAAATTTTTGGTTTAAAATTAAACTTATAAGCTTACTATTTAAAAATAACGCTAATATCATTATAAAAAATCTGTTTTTTTTTTCCCCTGAGAAACTGGAAATACTTAATAACCTGAGCAATAAAGTCATTGGCCTCGCTATACAAAATGGATGTCAAACGGGGGGAGATTTCCAACCCAATCCACGGGGCATGAATTGTTACAAAATCTTTTTGCCACCCAATCTGCTGCTGTATTCACAGTTATATACGAGGACATAACAAAAATCTGAAAAAACAAAACACAGCAGCTCTAAAACAATTTTATCAACAATGTTTTTTTTTTTTGCCCCACAGGTAGCTCTTTCCTTACTTGATGTCTAGCACAAACACCTCTGCGTCTGATTAAAAAATAACACTTTGGACACCCAAAGACTTTGCTAACCTGACTGCTGCCAACACTGCATAAGCTTCAGCTTGAAGACTTGAGCTACAATGGCAAACAAAAGCCTGTTATTTGTCGCACTATTATTATTTTAATTCCTAGTAAAAGCCCAGATAGTTTATCACTTGATTCACATCCTTGGACACCAAGAGATTTTTAATTTGCGCTTTTTTACTATTTGAGATGAGATATTATTGAGATAGCAAAGTTGGAAAGTGGTGTAGAGAGAAAAGCCATGAGGTTGACACCAAAGGTGGCTCGCGAGTTGCACACAGGCGTTGCAGCCCAGAGTCGGAGACACTGCTTAATTATATGAGCTTCATGGGCGATAAGAGCTCTGTGCCTCGCTTACTTTTCAGATATATATCAATCTAGCGTTCTTGAAAAGTGGACTTTTGGGGAATAAGTACACTAGTATGTTCAACCCCAGAAAAAAAAAAAAAAACGAATATAATTACAAAGAAGAAAAGCATGTGAATACATGGGAAGGTCGCTTGACTTGTTAGCCAACCCTTCCTTGTCCTTTTTCGGTTCTTCTACTCAATTCCTTCCTTTTTTCCTTCACACAAAAACTCTTCTTTGTTTCTGAATCGAGATTTTCTCAGATACCCAATTAGAATCGAAAGTTCTGTTCTTTTTAGTTTTTGCTATTTATTTTTTGCAGTACTAACACTATACAATCAAATAGAATTGCTGAATCAATTTTTTAGAGCTCTGCAATATAATGGAAGTTTTATCTTCTTCATCACCTCTATCTGTTCATTTGAGGTGGGATTTGGGTCCAATTTATCCACCCCGTTCACATAGAATCGATCCTCTCTTAACATTTGTTTCTAATAACAACACAATCTCCTCCTCTTATTCATCTTATTTTGGCATTTCTACCTCATACAGACACTACTCACATAATCCCCTTTCTTTTAAATGTTCTCGTTCGAGTAGAAAACGAAGAATTCTTCCAATTTCTGCTGTTTTTGAGAGATTTACAGAGCGAGCGATAAAGGTGGTGATATTTTCCCAAAGAGAAGCCAGAGCCTTGGGCAAGGATATGGTGTTTACCCAGCATCTCTTGCTGGGTTTAATTGGGGAGGATCGGGATCCAAATGGGTTTCTTGGTTCTGGGATTAAGATTGATAAAACCCGGGAAGTTGTTCGAGACATTTGGAGCAGTGATGCCAATGTTGAAGAAGCTAATCCTCCGGTTTCTAGTACACAGAGAGGTGGTGCTGGAGCAGGCAGTACTTCCTCTACGGATGTGCCGTTTTCTAGTAGCACGAAGCGGGTATTTGATGCTGCCGTTGAATATTCGAGGACCATGGGCTACAATTTCATTGCACCTGAGCATATAGCCATTGGGTTATTCACTGTTGATGATGGGAGTGTCATTCGTGTCCTCGAGAGGTAACTTTTTGTTGTTAATATCTAATTTCTTTCTTTCTTATGCTATTTGCTGGATGGTTATTTGTAGGAACATATGTCAATATATGGAATCTCTCTGTCTTATTTTATTTTCCTCATATTTACACTAATAATGAGAAAGATTCATGGTCATCTCTCTCTCTCTCTCTATATATATATATATACACACACACACTAATAATGAGAAAGATTCATGGTCATCTATATATATATATATATTCTAATCATGGACCTTGATTAATGATCGCAGACTGGGAGTAAACGTAGATCTCTTGGCAGCTGTAGCAGTCACCAGGCTTCAAGGTGAGCTTGCCAAAGATGGAAGAGAACCATCTGTGGAAGCCAAAGGAGCACGTGAAAAATTCTTTTCTAAGAAAGCTGCGACATTAAGATCCCCTGAGAGAACGAAAGGTAAAAAAATACTGTCTTTCCTTAGTTCCTAAAATTGTAAGAACAGAGAGGAATAATTTGTAATTCATTTGTGTCTACAGAGAAAAGTGCTCTGGCTCAATTCTGTGTGGATCTCACTGCTCGTGCCAGTGAAGGACTCATTGACCCTGTTATTGGGAGAGAAACTGAAATTGAAAGAATTATTCAGATACTTTGCCGCAGAACCAAAAGCAACCCTATTCTTCTTGGTGAAAGTGGAGTTGGAAAAACAGCCATTGCCGAGGGACTAGCCATTAGTATTGCACAGGCAGATGTTCCTGTTTTTCTCTTAGTATGTCCTTTGCAACTAATTCTGTTCTCTTTTTTTTGTTTTTTGGTAAAATATTCTCATCCAGATGTATTTCTGTGTGCTCACATTGTGTAAGTTGGGCTTTACAAATTTGATTATCTTTTCATTTCTATCCACAGGAAAAACGTATAATGTCCTTGGATATGGGACTATTAATAGCTGGTGCAAAGGAAAGGGGAGAGTTAGAGGCAAGGGTTACTGCATTAATAAAAGAGATACTAAAAGAAGGTGGCTTCATCTGGAATTACATTTAGAAATGGAGTGCTTTAATTGTTGGTCACTCATGATACATGTGTCCTGCAGGTAATATCATCCTTTTTATAGATGAAGTTCATACACTTGTTGGGACTGGCACTGTTGGACGGGGAAACAAGGGTTCTGGCCTTGACATTGCTAATTTGCTGAAGCCATCTCTTGGGAGGGGTGAATTGCAGGTGATTTTTCTGATGTAATCATGTGTGTATTACTGTGTTAATGATGACCTAATACCTAGGCATGCTATTGAAGTTTATCCTGGATAATAGAATGCTATGATGGTTTTAGCGGTCCAATAAACTCCTGTGATAGAAGCAGAATATTTTAGAATGGAAAGAGGAAAGGAAAATTGTGGGTGGAGACTAAAATTTATGTACTTTATTCCTAGGATTGCATAGGAACTACTGACCAGCAAAATGCGTTTCTTGCTAAGCCAAGTTGTCAATGTGAAGCTCTTCTGGATTGGTAGAATGGTCTCATTGGAAAATATAACATGTAAGCTCATTTTGAGTATGTTTAACAATATGTGCATCTCTTGCAGTGCATTGCATCCACTACAGTAAATGAATACAGGACACATTTGGAAACTGATAAAGCGTTGGCACGACGATTTCAGCCTGTGTCAATTAATGAACCAAGCCAGGTTGATTGGTTTCCCTTTCATCTAGTTTTACATGTATGACATAATCTGTTTCTTAATTCTTCTACTGACTGTGTAAAAAAATATTTAGGAGGATGCAGTTAAAATACTGTTGGGTCTACGTCAGAAATATGAGGCTCATCACAACTGCAGATTCACCCTGGAAGCCATAAATGCTGCTGTCCATCTGTCAGCAAGATATATTGCTGATAGATATCTTCCAGATAAAGCTATTGATCTCATTGATGAGGCAGGAAGTAGAGCCTGTATTGAGGCCCATAGGAGGAAGAAAGAACAACAAACATGTATCCTTTCGAAGTCACCGGATGATTATTGGCAAGAAATTAGAACTGTTCAGGCTATGCATGAAGTGGTAATGATATTGTTTCTATGGAACAATTGCACCATTTCATACTTCCATTATCTGCTAATAAAATTATTGATTTCCAATTCCTAATTCAAGCAGGTTTTGGCAAGTAGGATAAAAGATGATGACAGTGCTTCAAGCATGTGTAACTTGGGCGAAATCATTTTGGAGTCCCCTGTACCCGTCACAGCAGATGATGAGTATGATTTTTGGACCCTAAGATTTTGTTTAAGGGGTAGAAGGGGGCCCTTTTTTTTAAGCTAGGGTTGAGTTCTATTTTTGACTGAATTTCTGTCTGATTCTTTTCAGACCAACAGTGGTGGGGCCCGATGAAATAGCAGCAGTGGCTTCTCTCTGGTCAGGAATCCCTGTTCAGCAGCTCACTGCTGATGAAAGAATATCTCTGGCGGGTTTAGATGATCAGCTCAGAAAACGGGTCATTGGGCAGGATGAGGCTGTTGGTGCAATATCTCGAGCAGTTAAAAGGTCTCGAGTTGGGTTGAAGGATCCTGATAGGCCCATAGCAGCAATGATGTTCTGCGGTCCAACTGGAGTTGGCAAGACTGAACTAGCAAAAGCTTTGGCAGCATGCTATTTTGGATCGGTGAGGCTTCTTGAATTACTTAACTTTTTATAAAATCCAACTTTCAAGAGTTTTTTTTTCCTTTTCGTTAAGTACTTTTTCCTTTGTGCTGCCATTTTAGTTATTTCCACAAGGCACAGGTGTCAGGTTGCTACATTATTAAAAAGTTATATGCTTACTTGTATGGTTAAGAAAATGATACTACATTTATCTCTCAAATGTAAATCCAAAAGAGAAAAAAATGATGTATTTCTCACAGTATTAATTAAAATGGGAATGATAACTTGAATAAATTTAATGTTTAATGGACGTGCAAATTTGGGTATTTATTTGGAACTTCAAAATTTTAGTATTCTGAACATCCTATACCTACAAATATAGCACTGTTTAAAAGTAGATTATGATCTTTAATTCTCTAGTTCAACCTTCTGATTCTCCCTTCTGCTTCTTCCTTGACATGTATGTTGCAGGAGTCAGCCATGCTGAGATTGGACATGAGTGAATATATGGAACGACACACAGTGAGCAAATTAATAGGAGCACCCCCAGGTTATGTTGGTTATGGTGAGGGTGGCACTCTTACAGAAGCTGTTAGAAGACAACCTTTCACATTGCTTTTGCTGGATGAAATAGAGAAAGCCCATCCAGATGTATTTAATATCCTGCTTCAGTTGTTTGAAGATGGCCACCTTACTGATTCTCAGGTTTGTAAAATAACTCTTACACATTTCTTTCAAATAATAATTTCAAAAAAATTTAAGGCATTGAATGTTATGTGATAACCACAATTTTAGCCAATCAAAAAAATTTATCATTATCAAATTTTATTCCCAAGTTTCTTATCCTCAAAAGATTGGATTTGACAGGGACGAAGAGTATCATTTAAAAATGCATTAGTAGTGATGACCTCAAATGTGGGCTCTATTGCAATCGCAAAGGGTGGACGTACTTCTATTGGTTTCTTGATTGCAGATAATGAGTCAACTTCATATGCTGGAATAAAAGCATTGGTAATGGAAGAACTCAAGTCATATTTTCGTCCAGAATTACTCAACAGGATAGATGAAGTAGTGGTATTCCATCTCCTTGAGAAGGCTCAGGTTTGTAACTATTCCTTGTTCGTGAACTGCATTGACTTTTGTGGACAGAAGTCTGGTGCCCAGATCCACTAGGTCTGTGACCCTCTCTGATCACGCCTGAATTTTTTTTAACCCTTCTAAGCAATCATGATAAAAGGTTATAGATTTATCAAAGTACTACCGTGCACTTGTTTGAACTAAAAAAAAATTGTCAAACACGAGTACCTAATACTCTGGGGCGGGCTTTCTTTTAAACATGGCATGTCCTAATAATAGACTTCAGTAGAGACATTTCACACCATCTATTTATTTTCAGATGCTCCAGATTTTAAATCTGTTGCTGCAAGAGGTGAAAGAAAGGCTGATATCTCTGGGGATTGACTTGGAGGTGTCCGAGTCAATCAAGGAGCTCGTATGTCAACAAGGCTACGACCAGGTTTATGGTGCTCGACCTCTCAGGAGAGCAGTTACTCAAATAATTGAAAATCCCATAAGTGAAGCATTACTTGCTGGAGGGTTTAAGCCTGGCGATACTGCTATGGTTGATCTGGATGCTTCAGGAAACCCAGTCGTTATAAATCAGTCAGATCAGAGTGTCCCCTTGCCTGATACAAAAAAGATCTTTTAGTTACCTGGTATATAATCATAACTTTTATGATGTAATCTTATACTTGTAACATAATGTGTAAGTTTTGTATTGTAACTGCAGGCAATTGATTGATTCAAATGTAAATAAGAGTAAAGATTGACAATTTTTTATTTTATTTTGAAGTACCATGTCAGATAATGATAAATCCAGCAAGGCAGTAACTTCTATGTTGTTACCCTTCTCTTCGTACCAAGCAAATTGGCATTTTTCCCCTTTATGAATGATTTGCTTGGTGATTGACATCTGCAGTGCCAGTGCCTTCATACTCTCAATTCTACTCTCATGATCTCTAGCATTGAGATTGTGGAGAACATCAAGAAGTCCACCATACTCCACAACAGTTTTAGCATTGATTTAAGTTATATAATTTGGAATTTGATATTAGTAAATTAAAGATAGATTGTACTTTATAGTCATAATTAAATAAGATGTACCTGAATTTATGGACGTTTACTTTTAAGTAACCAAACCATGTCAAAGTAAAATTCAGCCGCAATTGTCTGCCTCTGATGAGCCCACATTGGCTTAGCACTATGGCCCAACAAAAGCCCACGATCTTTAGATAAATAAGAAAAGAAGGGTTCCTAATTTCATCTGATGTGAGATGGTCCCTTTGTAAAACTTAAAAGAAAAAGGAGGAAGGTCAAGCGTCAGTCGATACGAGTTTAGCACTTTTTCATACTCACCTTCTTATAATACATTACATTGGGCATCTAAATCTAAAATATCAAATTAGGGCACCAACTGTGTTATATCTCGCCGATGCTCGTTTCCTTAAATTCCACCGATCACGCACCTCCCCCTCGCCCACATTATGCCGGAAAAGCAATCGCCTCCACCACCATCACCTCAACCACCCAAAGCGAACCAATTGATACCCCAACACCTTCATATCAAAGGCGAACCACAACAGCTTGCTATTGTTTCTCTTGAACAATCAAAAGAACCTCAATTTTTTAAATCAATTGAACAACTCGGCAGTCTCTCCATTGCCATTAATGAATTTTATCGCAGATACGATGAATTGCAGAAGCACCTCGATTTTATTCAGAGCGCAATCGATGCCTGCTCTGAAGAAAAGCCACAACCGCCGATTCAATTGGAGACGCTGGTGCCTGCATCCCCGCCAATTATTACTGCGAAACAAAAAACTGTAGAAACTGCAAATACAAAAACAGAGACAGGCCCGGCCACAGCAAAGTCGGAGCTTATAAGTCTCTGCGAGGTTATGTGTGGCAGAGGACTCCGTAAATATATTACCTCGCATCTATCCAGTATCCGGAAACTTCGTGCCGAAGTTCCTACGGCGCTAAAGTGTGCTCCGAAACCTGCCAAGTTGGTTCTGGAATGCATTGGGAGGTTTTATCTTCAGGGAAGCCGGGCCTATACCAAGAATTCTCCTATGATTCCTGGGAGAAAAGCTGGCATTTTAGTTTTGGAATTCTTTCTGCTAATAATTGACAGTGGCATTGACTTTGACGCCGATATCAATCAGGAAGCGGAGCAGGCTGCGGTGGCTTGGAGAAAGAGGCTTATCGCTGAGGGTGGTGTGGGTAAAGCCAGCGGCATTGATGCCAGAGGTTTGCTTCTTTTTGTTGGTTGTTATGGGATTCCAAAGGTGTTTACTAACGAGGATGTTTGGGATTTGATTCGGTTGAGTAATCCAAAGCAGATTGCGGATGCCCTTCGAAGATCCCGTTTTCTGGTTGCAAGGGCTTCAGGTATGTCTCATGTATGTTTTGATACCACTTAATATGTTATTGAGTCTATCGTACTTGGTGCTAGTTTCCTAATTTTAATAAATCTCAAATATTTTAACTTAGAAATCAAAACTTTTTTTGTTAATGGAATACGGGTAGATGCATGTCTAAGAATGCGAATGTAAAGAAAATGCAAAGGTATCACTTTAAGAAGAAAGTATACTACGCACACAGAAAGAGGGAAGAACTGGGCAAGAACTAGTACTTAGATAACATGATGGATATATCCACTTTCTGTTGGTTGGAATTTCCAACAGAAATCAAAATATCATGGGTGCCAGGAAAAACTGATAACCTTCCAAGTTTTTAGGGGTCACTTGTCAGAATACAGAAATGGCTCCATATGTTCGGTCTCAACACCTTAACATTGTACTTTCTTTTTTCATGCATACAGCATACCTCATTATTTTCTTTTGTGATTAAGAAAGCAGTCTTTTTGGTGAAATTGGCTCTCAATTTATCTCAGAGCATTATTGGCGGGTCCTTCTAATTTTGCTGTATCCATGCTCCATGGTTTATGCTCCTAAAGTTATAAATTGGCTTCTTATGACTACACATTAAGAGATGTATTGTGTGGACAGATACGGGCCAAACATTTTATTTAGGCCACCGGTTAATTATCTGGGCTCTAAAATTAGCAGAAAATAATTTCTGTACTTTAATCATATCATAAGTATTAACATTCTTGAAGGGCTAGAATGATGTGATTGGATGTTATTGCACTATGAACTTAGATCTCTGACAGGGAGTCATCAGAATCAGATACTTTACTTCCTCCTTTTAAGTCAGAAAAAAGGTGTCTCTGTGAAAACAATCTCATGCCACAAGAGAATAACATACACAATTTGCATTAGGTTGTCATTGCATCTTGGTCTGTATCTAGACTGTAAGAGAACTTAAGAAGTGTTGCCTGTGGGAAGTTCCTGGAGGATGCATGTAATTAAGCAATCTGCTTGCAAGTTTAACCAAATTTAATGCTATGGAAGCATAGCTTAGAGAAATGAGCAATTATGCTTTGAGAAATAGGCATACTTTGGTATTCCAGGTATCATGTTCTATCCTGAATCTTCCTTTACCATCAATCTCTGTTCTTTACAAGCAGACTTCTGATGTGGTTCAATGCCCATAGATTTATTGTAGTTCCCGTTGCTTGAATTGCTGGACATCATGGGAATTTTTTCAGTTCTCAACATTTAAAACATGCTATTTGAAAAACTAAAATGCAAAGCCATGTGGAATCATGTGTGGTAGTTATATGATTTCTTGAGTTGTCTATAATAATAGGATTATTTCTCAGTCAACCATCAACACGAGGAATGATGAACTGTTTTGTTTTTTTTGTTTAGGGATGATACAGAAACAAATCAATGTTATTTATTTATTTTATACTTGAATGAAAGTGGGAGGTTTCATTTCCAAAATGCAGGAACTTGCATCTTTCCCACTGTTACTATGCTCTACTTGTCATGCATCCCAAGTGCTGCCTGGTTAGCAGCATTGGTGGTAATTGTGAGGAGAAATATAGTTTATGTCCTTGACTGGTGTTGGATATGCTCTTAGTTTTTGTTAATTGACTAGTGCTACATGTTTGCCTTTCTACTGTGTTCATTAATTTGTTTTTTGCGCTTTTAGGCAAGTTACGTATAATCTTGTTTTCCATCTAGGAGCGTAGGCCACTACCGTGCTTGTCCTTATGCTATATCATCTTTGACTTTGCAGAGATTCTAGAGAGAATGATGAACAATGGAATGAGAATTGAAGCTGTTGATGTAGCTTATGCTTTCGGAATTGAGGAAAAGTTTACTCCTCAGAAACTTCTGACTTCATTCCTGCGAGATTCTACAGTAGCATCAAAGAAGAGAAAAAGAGAAGTAAATAATTCACCTATCTTACTGGTATGAACTATTTTTTTTAACTTTAATTTAAAATACATCACCATCCTCTTTGTTGAGTTAATAATCCAACTTGGTGATGACCTTTCACAGAAAGAAGCAAGTTTGAAGCAGTTGGGAGCTCTGAAATCTGTAGTGAATCTTCTTGAAGATCGCAATCTTGACCCGACAAAGCATCTTCCTGGATGGAAAATTAGAGAAATGATTGACAAGTTAGAGAGAGAAATTGCTGAACTCAATAAAAAGATAGGGGATAAGGTGACATCGAAAAGAAAAGCAGATGAGAATGAGTTTGCAAATAACTTGAAAAGCCAAGAAACAAAACGTCCTCGATTTACAGGTTCGCCCCTTATATCCTCTCCAAGTGTAGGGTTGCATGAACGAAGAGCTGCTGCTCATTTGGATGGCAATGGATTATACAACGCTTCAGTGCGAATGAACTTGTTGGATGGTGGATTTTCTGGTCATATCAACAATCCTGTTACTGGATCTATGCTTTATGGATCTGGCGTGGGGTCTTTATCTGAACATGTCCTTGGTACTTTGGGAGGAGGTGGAAGTATAATGCAAGGTGCTGGAGTGGGTCTCTCTGCTTCATATAGTATTCTGTCCACCAGTTCATTTGGTGGAGTTCACGGGGAGATGCTTGCTGATAGGACTGGACAAATAATGGGTAGCAATATTCCACTATATCGATGGCATGGTGTAGGGGATGGATCACGTGGGCAGAGCTTTGTTCATCAACCTGCATCCGGATTGTTTGGGCCATCACGATCCATAGAAGGCTTTGTGGGTCTACCAAATTCTCCGCCTACTGGTGGTGCTAGCCGGAGCTCAGCCTCTGATCTATATCGGTTTGCCGATGCTGTTAAGTGAGTACTGTAATACTCAGCAAGGCTGGCCTTGATTTTCATGCCCCAAACAAGTCTTGTCGCCTGGTTTTTATTTGTAAAGTGAATATATAGTATTTAATTTTCTGGGACAGAGAAACAGGTGGTTCATAGCAGGGTGCAGCTCAGGATGTTAAAACTTTTCTGCTAATGCATTTGGGGCATACGGCAGACACAATCCATTTAAGATATTTAATTAGTGTAGATATAGAGTTTCCTTTTTTTTTTTTTTTTTTTTTGAGGTATTTCTGCCATAGGAATTCTATTTATATGTAAGTGAATAGTCTTTCATGGTCAATACTATGCAAGTGAATGATGCAAATCAACAATAGATTATGCAACTGAGTAGGAGTATTGGACCCTATTGAATGAAATACAAGGCCAACATCAATTGGTTTAACAGATCAATTGGGTATGGGCTGCTAAATAGCTGATAGAAAAGGTTAACAACCAAATGCGAGTGCCAAGTGGTACCAAGAGTACCATACGATAAAATAGGCATCAAATAATACAATAAATTCAAAGTGTTTCACAATTTATCTTAACACGAGGGATCGTGCTCACATTCCAGCTTATTTTTAGCAGAGAAACTCAACAGGTTCAGCTTCTGTTTAAATTATTCTTTTTAAAAATATTTTCCATATGAAATAAGAAAGGGAGATGTTAAGATGATATATATATATCCTAAAGAAAGATGAAGGTCAGTATAGCACTTCTCAGATTAGCCCTTAATCTCATTTTAAGAAACTTTGTAGTCTGGTGCCATTGTGCTCTACAGGTAGGGTTTTAAAGAGGTAAATGTGGGTTTGCAGATTTTGATGCTATTGTGGCTGGTATTATTGCTGTCAACGTACGATTGTGGCTGCCCGTCTACGCTTGCAGTTTCATTATTGTTTTGTTAATGTAAGCTTTTAATTACATTTCTATTTTGTCTAGAAATTCATTTAAAGAAAACAAGACTTAAAAAAATGTGTTTGCTTTATAATAATTAAAGCCTAACCATTAGCAAACCGGGAATTATCCATGCAGCTAGGCCAAGAAGCATGGATGATGTATTGGTTGGTAATTAGCAAGCTTTGTGTACATTATTATTAAGCTTGAGCTTATGTGTTTTGTTTAATAATTATTTAAAAAGTTGTTAGCAGTTGTTGATATGCTTAAGCTCATTTTTATAGGAAATATTAACATTAGTTAAAACAAAAAATAAGAATATTATAATATAACAATTTTATAGGAAAAACTTTTAAATTGACTAACTGTTTGTTTGTGGAAATAATGGTGAAAAAGGGTTGTGAACTTGTGATGCATCAATACTTATAGATGGAAAAAATAGTGAGAAAAATATGGTTGTAAAATCGAATCAAATCGGTTGGTTGAATTAAAAAAAGGAAATCGAATCAAGAATTAGTTCAGTTAATTTTCAAAAATTCATCTCTTAAAAATTCGGTTAAAAAATCGGTGAATTAATTAAATCGGATCGATTTTTCCTATTTGAGCGGATTATATTTTTTTAAAAAATTTTTTTATTTTTGATTAAAAATAATAAATGTCAAATGATATTTATTTTCATTATATAAGTATAATAAATATTAAATTATATATATATATATATATATATATACTATTTTTTTCGATTTAATTAATTTATTTTCGATCAAATTTCTAATTTTTTATTTTTATTAATTCTTTAATTGATCGTTTCTAAAAATATCGGAGAAAACAGCACTACTAAATCTGAATGTAAGGGGATATTAAATTATAGACCAAGCTAAGGCTGTTGTGGAGAAATCTTGCACTGCTCGTCTATTGTGCTGATCTCATTGCAGTAGCTACTAGAGATGTTGTTTTCTTGGTCTCTCTCTGTCTCTTAGCATTTATAAATCAGTACTGATCTAATGATATTAATTTAATTTCAGAGTGGTGGAGGAAGGTAGGAAGATATGGTTTCTTGAGCTATAGGTATTAAAAAAAGATGTAATCCGCCGTCTGTGGGAATCGAACCCACATGGTTAGAAGCCATGCGCTCTATCAGCTGAGCAAAAAGGGCCATGCAACTCCAATTGAAAAGTAGTCTATTATCGCATTCATATGTAAGCTTCCGTATAATAATTATAACAACTTCTGACAATAAGGAAATCAACGGATCTGCTTCTTGGCGGGAGAGAAATAAACCCTTGCCTGTAACTCCGTATAATCCTATCCTCCGCGCATTTTGAAATACAAGAAATTAGTTGTTTTTGGCCTTTGAATTCTCTCAAATAGATCAAAGTGAGAAGAGACCATTCCAATCAAATTGGTACTCTCCAAGGCGACTTCATGATAGCCCCACCTAATTCGAATTTCCAGTACTAACCTCTCTCTCTCTCTTTTTTTCTTCTTTTCAATCACGAATATACCCAATTCTTCTTTTTGATCAATTTTGTTATGAAGTGTCTTGATCGAATTGTTATTTCTTGTTTTTGGTTTTGCAAAGGGGATCGGTTTATACCAAATAGGAGTTCGATGAATATTGATCAAGCCCACAGTTTGTTGACGAATAAGACCAAAGAAGAAGTACTCAATCCCAATTTCAATGAATGTCTCTTCTAACTTACTTTCGATTGTTATTTATATGCGGTTAACAATTAGCAATTAAATTTAATCAGTCATGCGTTAGATTATTAATTAGGGTTATAGATTGTTAATTCTCGAAAAAATTTTGAATGTTTATGTGCGTTTTTAAGTTTTTCATTGTTATTTTGGCTCTGTTAGTCTTCTAGCTTAATGGGTTTTTGGGTTAATGTGTATGTGTGCTTTTGGGTTCCTGTTTTTGTCCCATTGATTTGGCTCTTATTTGTATTTTTTTAATTTTTTTTCCCCTTTGAGGAATGAAATATGTCGGCAGAAATTGATTGAGGGTCTAACTTTATACACAGAGGGGAGATCATTTAGGATGTTAGTAGGAAGCCCAAAATCAAGTAGAAGGTTGATTCATCTTATTGATGAGATGCGAAGGGATGACGCAGAAGCATTGGGAAATACTAGTCCCAAGCAATATCAATTTCATCGCCACTTCCCTAAGGTATTCTTTCTTTGTTTTGCTTCTTGGCATCATTTTTCTTAATTTCTGTATCACTAGACTGGAATCTTTCCAACTTGTAAATTAGAGAGAGAATAATTACGTGCAGTAATTAGAAGCAATCAGTAGTCATCTCAATGAAATTTTGTTCTTTGAAAGAAAGGTAAACACATTTCAGTAGTTAAATTTGTTTATATGAAGGGATGTTATATTACGTCTGTAATCTGTATATGATGTTGATAATGGCATAATGCACTTTGCTTATTATTAATTCACCAAAAGAAGAATTGGTTAAAGTTCAAAAGATGATATGTATCACTCGTTTAAGTTTTTTAAGGTTATCTGTAGAAGGAAGCTCGGGTTATGGATGCACCATAGGTTAAAAATGAACTACTATCTGAATGTTGTAGATTGGGGAAAGAACAATTTTATTGTTGTGGCATTAGGCCAAACATTACATCTATGGAATTCAAAGAACAGAGACGTACTAAAGTTATTGGAAGTTCAAGGTGAAGATGATGATGATGACCACCCAACAAGCATGGCCTGGTATGAGGATACCAAAAGTTAAGCAGTTGGATACATGCAATCCAAACTTCAGCTCTGGAATGCTGAGACTTTAAGATGTGTAAGCTTTGTGTGCCTTCTCAACTTTAAAATATTGTTCAAGAGTTTGAATTACTTGGAGTAACAATTTATATACATTTTTAATTCACAGATTTGTCATCTAGAAGGTCACGAGGCTAGGATAGCAACCCTTTTGTGGAATGGTCATACTCTGACATCAGAAAGCCGAGACAAGTCCATTATCAACCATGATGGTAATTAGATTATATTTCTTTGCCTTTGCTTTATTTATCATCATGATATGTTTAGAAAACAATATATGCAACCACATACAGAATAAGTGTAACAGTCTAGTCAAGTGACGTGCTAGTTTGAGGTGCTAGGTTAAATTAGCACGTCAATAAGCAACTGACGAAACCACATCGAGTATATGAAAATAAAAAGTTGTTTATAAGGTCCAGCTGGTTACTATCAATATAACTTGGATTAATTTTTTTGGGCTAAAATTGAGTTATAAAACAGCAGGTTATTTGGTGTCAGTTTCGAGCCAGATCGTTACAAGAAGTTTGTGGTTTAAAATGGTCAAGAGAAGGCAATTTATTGGCAGGTGGTGGAAATGAAAATAATATATACATATGGGAAGCTTCCAAACTGAGCTCATCCAGCTTCTTGCACCTACTTACGGAACACCAAGCTGCAGTCAAAGCCCTTGCATGGTGCCCCTATCAATATAATATACTCGCTTCAGGAGGAGGCACAACTGATGGATGTATTAATATATGGAATGCACAGAAGAGGACATGTATTGGCAACATAAACACCAACACACAGGCAAGTTGATGAATTCACTCATCCCTCATCCCTTCTTTATTAGTTTTTTGAGACCTGACCTGAATTAGAACTTCATTTCTAGTTTAGGAAAACTTTAATTTTGTTACTGATTTGTTCAGATTTCTGCATTGGAGTGGAATAGACATCACAAGGAATTATTAAGTGGCCATGGCTATGGTGTGGGTGAGCTTCACCACCATCTACGCTTGTGGAGATACCCTTCCTTGACTAAAATGGGAGAGATAAAAGGTCATAGCTCCAGAGTTCTTGGTCTTTCTCAGGTTTGTCTGCTTAAGTTAACCAAGTGGAGTAATTGTTTTTACTGCTAAAATTCATTTTCTTTCATTGATTTGTTGCAGACTCGTGATGGATTAATTGTTGTATCAGCCGGAGGAGACGAGACACTTCGCTTTTGGGAGATATTTGGACCGCCTAACAATAAAAACTCTAGTTCTTAGGTCTTGATACCCCCTATAAGATGATGGCAGGTGGAGGTAATTTATTATATTTTCATGCTCTTACTACATATTTGTAAAGGTTAATAATAGGAACCACACAGAATATATTGATGATATCATACCCATACAATGTTTGAATTTTAGATGAAAGGAGTTATGCAGAAACAGAGATGCTATATAAAGGCTTTTGCAACCATCATGACCACTGTTCACATGTGCTACGCAGAATGTGATTATACAAAATTATTTTCGCTGTTATTAGGGCAATTCGCAACCAGATTAATTTCTCTTTTCACATAATCCAGGGATGAGAGAAACTGCATAAAAAGGAATTGAACTGCATAAACTGCATAATAAAGGAATTTAACGTGAAAATCATCTTATTTCATTGATACATTTCCTCGGTTTCCATAGTTGGCGGCAGAGCATTCATAATACAGAACATTGACATGGTAACAGCATTTCTAATCTACGCCGCTCCTATGACCTCTATATTACAATAAAGACATAAAGAGATGGATGTGAAAGACGGCCACAATTTTTTTCCACATTAATGAAACTGAAAAATCGTACGAAGTTAGTCAGCCTCAAGAGTCGTCAGTTTCACTATCCACACTTTCACTTACTCTTCCTCCCTTCTTCATTCTCTCTCAGCAGCTTGAGCCTTTGCAGCTTGAAGTCTTGCACTGACTGCTTCCCATGATACCAACTTCTCCATAAAGGTTGTTATGTAATCAGGCCTTCGATTCTGTAACAAAGACAAGAAAGCGATCCTTAACCTTAAACCTTTACAAGTCTATTAGATGGGAAAGACGAGTTTCATAACCGAATCTCACCTGAAAATCAAGGTAGTAAGCATGCTGTTGAAAGAAAGCGAGAATCAAAAACCAAATGAGTAATCAGTAGACTCGAATTTTTCTAACTAAAGCATTATATTAAATTTAATACAAATGAAAAAAAAATAAAAATAATAATAATAATAATAAAAGAGATATACCTCCCAGACATCAATAGTAAGGAGCGGCTGCAAGAAATCCGCAACAAGGTCAGATTTACATAGCAAACAAAATAACATAAAGTGTACGTGATGCACCGCACATAAAACATGAATTAGAAAATTATGAGCCATTAATACTTACAGAATAATCCCAAACAAGTGGATTTACAGCATTGGGACTCTTCACCACAAGAAGTTTTTTGTCCTCTGATGGACTAGGATCCACTGCATTTTCAACATCAAGCCTGTTTGTTTTATCTAGATGAAGGACACGTTACACCAATCAATTGCCAGGGCGTTTGTGATCAAAACAATATATTCAGAGAGAAGTAAGCAATGCATTTAAAGTGAAGGGAAAAGATCACTCACATACAAGCCAAGCCCATCCAGAACCAAACTGTGTTGCTGCAGCTGCCTTAAACTCTTCCACAAATTTTTCAAAGGAACCAAAGTCTCTTTCAATTAATTGAAGAAGCTCTCCTGATGGTTTTCCTCCACCACCTGGTTTCATGCATCCCCAGAAGAACTCATGGTTCCAGGCCTGCAATCAGGTTAATTAATCAATAAATAATGTACAGAATCTTAGAAAGGAGGAGATGCTTATGTGAACAGTCTCATGATAATTTTATTAATATTAGGGCAATTGCGAAAATGTCACTCATCAATTTAGATTATTTAAAACATCTATCACCTCCTTAGTAAAACTATCAAAATGGACTATATCCCAAGTCACCTATAACCGGTCTAGTCCAATTATAAACTCAGAACAATTTAAAGATCATGATGAAAATGTGAACTCGCACACCTAGTATACCTGCGCAGCATTGTTAAAAGCTGGAAGTACGTCACCCCTGTTGTAAGTAATAATTAGAACATCTTCTAATGGCTTGCCATCTAGTTCTGTTCCTACAATTTGCTTGTTTAAGTTATCCACATAAGCCCTGTGATGCTTTCCCCAATGAAACTCTAGGGTATCCTTGCTCATATGTGGCTCCAAAGCGTTCTGCCACATTAACATCAAAGCTTAAAAATGTTTTAAAACAGTGAATATTGATTCTTTAGAACTAATTCCAGTAAGCACAGGGGCATTAAATAAAATATTCTGTGAATTTTGAATTTACCAGGGGATATGGAGGAGGGTTCAGCTCAAATTTTGCTGTAGTTATAGCAGAACCAGCCTTTCTCCTGCAGTACCTCTGAGGCATACAACATAATCAAGAAAAAACAAATACAATGTTGAAGATATGTTTAGAACATCCAACTGAAACGCTCAAGCACATTGGTGAAGCAACCCATATCGTCTAAAAAACCAATACTCTTTTCAATTTTGGACTACCTAATCCTTCTGTATTCCCCCTTTTCCATAAGAGAGAAAAAAAAATATCGCTTTAAATTTCCAACTACCAGTACTCAGTGTAGCCTACAGAACCAATGGACCTGTACTCTAATTTCTCCAATAAAGACAACTACTATGCCAACACCACAACTGCAATTTAATAAGCATTTCCTGAAAACATCATAGGAGCAAAAACCCTTTTCCTAATTTGTTTTTCCAGTGGAACATTTTGTCAACTTTTTAACAGTCATTTCATCGAACATTATCAGTGCAAGCCAAGTGCCAAAGAAACAGCACACAGAACTGGAATACCCAAGGGTTTTCATGAGAGTAATAAATTAACTACCAGTTTTAAATTACATAAACAAAAGTGTCCACTTTTGTCATCAAATGACCGAAGATGCAAAGGCAGCTCAACTGGGCAAAATATTTGAAATTGGGCTCGGTTGGACAAAAAAAAAAATCAAATTACAACCTTTTCGTCCATCCTTTGTCAAGCTAAAATTTTTCTGAGCTACCAAAACAACAAATGGATATATAGCATCAAAGGGCTAAGCGAACCTGTTTTGTCCATTGTAATCCACGAGTTGTTCGACTAAGCGCTCCTGCGATATAAAAGGGAAGTCACACAACTGAATGAGACAACAAAGAAACATGAAAGGGCGATGGGTGAGCAGAATCAATGGGCGACCTTGAGGCGGAAATAGCGCGCAGGTTAGTGAGGTGGCTGTAGCAGCAGTTCCTACCATCTCTATCCCCCTCTTAAAAAACTCCAATTGTTCTGGGAGAACCTGCACCTTTCTATAACAATATATACAATAAAATATTGCAAGAAATGATAATAAGACTTGGATCCCTCCCTTTTAACACCCTTGATATTGGCACATTAGCGGCTCGGTCGTTAAATCTGCGCCCTTGATTTCAGCTCACACTGAGTCGAACTCCAGTACTAACTGTTGCTGCCTCTAAGCTTGTAGTACAGATTTGTAGTACACTTGTGGATCTCAATGGTGAAATGGCCGAAAAGATGACACGTAGGATTTAATCGGATAATGACCCATTTTTCACACGCTCACTGATGAATGAATATAATTCAGAAAAATTGACGATTTCAAATTGCCATATATTTTTTTTTCCAAGGTATATTACTAGTATTATATTGAAATTCACCTTGTTAAATTGGTAAAATATGCCACCGGTGCAAAAATTAAGGGATATTAAGGAAAGAAACAAGCAACATCGAATCAAAATCATCATAAATCTCTCTGGAATTCTGCCAGAATCATGTTCTTTAAGATGATTCAAATATTCAATTGATAAGTAGTAATCTTGGTATTTCTCTTCAATGGGTTGATCCCTAATGCAACACCAGAGGGATTAAGATGATCTTACATTCTTTCTGAACTGCAATCAAATAAACCAGAGATTTGCATAAACAATGCTTGAATTTGAAGAAGAATGACCGATAAAACAACATAGAAAGCTTTCTTATAATTTGCAACAACATTAGTCACTGTAGTCATTGGATGCTGAAACATCGCCTTGTGGATGAACAAATCTCTCCAGGTTCTTCAGGAGGAAATGAAATTTTCCAACTATGCCCACACTCTTTTTCTAGGGACAAGATCAGATGTCTTAATCTCATCGATTTTGGCAGCTACAATGAAATCATTCATGCTCAGACCTCCTGCAATTCAATTGGAAATTTTAGTGGCTCAAGGCTATATTAGAAATTGCATAAAATCTAATGTTTCGTCATTGAGTTGGAAAGAAGGCGTTGAAGGTGACTCAGAGGGAATTCTGTACAGTGAAGAGCTTACCAATGGATGCAGTCCATAGTTCAGCTCTAATTTGATTGGTATCTACCAAATGCAGGTCCGGAAAATGCCCAGAAGCTTCTGCAACCTTGTAAATTCTATTGATAAGTTCAACCCCACATTTAAAATCTCTCAACTTCCACAAGCATTGTAGTTTAAGTCCATCTTCTTCATCCAGAAGTCTCCAGCCAAGAACCTACAGATGAAAGAACAATACTTTTTAGCACAAAAAAAACAACGGTGCTGTCTTATTGATGCTTTCAGAATTATAAGTCAGGCAAGGAGAATTTTCTTCACATAGTTATGCAAAGGACGATTAACACTAAATACAAAGTCTATATTTGTTCAGCATTCAGAAAAGAATTAAAGCAAACCGATTGCATTGGTGCATGAAACAAATCCAGAAAACACAAAAATTATTGGACAATTAAGTCTGCTTTCTCTATGCATTTCAGCTACTCAAAGAAGTTCATGTATTATTGAATTTCAAAATGGTATAGCGCAAAAGATAAATTGCTTTATATAACTTTTTCAATGTCAGTGAAATTTCCCTCAGACACATACTGCTAGTCATTGCCTCATTGTTGGGAAAGTGAGGATGTTGCATAGTTTCTCCAACCGGTCTCAAAAATCACACTGCGATTAGGACTTCTCTGCACATTACCAAGCATGAAAAAGGCTTAATGAATCTTGAAGATTATTTGCAGAATGTGGAAAGTTCGCATTTCCTCTAAGCAGCAAGATTCTAAAGCATGGCAATCAAAGTCTTTCTGATTCTAAAATGTAACCACAAAACAGTACAGAAAAATTGTTATTTACATGGAAGAAAAAAAAAATTCTAAAACCACATAATAACATTTGTAACTTTATTATGCATTATATGCAGCATTTGAATTTGCCATTTCCAGAACTGTGGATTCAATTTCCAAGAATAAATTTCCATTTCAGCTTTCTGAAACCAAACCAATAGTGTATTCTTTATTTTCCATCCTTAATATCAACACAATTTAATATAAATGTTTATTAGTAGTCATTTGGTAGGTCTTTGAATAGAAGTATCTCATTTTACAAAGCTTCAAATAGGAAAATTGAACAAAGAGTTGCAACACTGTCAGTGAAGTGCATAAACACATCAAAATTTGCATAGCAAGACAGACTAACAGCAACATTCAAAAATTAATTTACATTTTTTTATTAAATGGCTCCAATTGTTTTCTCTCCCGTTTCATTCCTACTAAAACCAAAGGTGGACATGAATACTGTAACTTCCACCTTCTCAAATGCTCAGCTTAAACTACGAGAGGAGCAGAATAATTATACCAATTGTTTAAATTTCACCAAGGAAAATTATAATAAACAGTGTAGTTTTAACATTTGAATAGATGGTTAGCTAATGCCATCAAACAGACTACCCACAACAAAACAAGAACAAAATCACACAAGTAAGGTAATTTAAGCCCACACATCCTAAAGGAGATGTAAAATTAAACGAAAAGGGAAAAATTGCATATGGGTAATAAAAATTCACCTTCTTCAAGAGCTTTTGAGCATCATCCTTGGACATAGGAGCCTGAAGGGGAGAGACAGGGGAGCACTGTTGCTGGGAAAGAGAGAGGGCAGAGATATTGGGAATAAGAATCTTATGCTCAGTATCGACGTTGCCCAACACTTTCTCTGCAAATCCACTTTCTATCTCAGCAGGGAATGGGTCTCTGGCCCCGAAATCACTTAGCATGTCCCCAGCCGTAGCCCGAGTTGTCATAGCACCTATTCTAGTCCGAGTCAAAACGGTGAACTTGAAGCGGTGGTAGCTTCGAGGAGACAATTTAGGAAGAGAGGGCCAACAGAGAGAGAGATGGGTGGTGGCCATTGATAGACAGGTGGTTGCTCTGTGTAAGTGTGACTTTTCGTGATGATAGGAGCTTAGACCAAGTAGGTGTTAACGTATTGTAGCTTGTGGGCTTATCTGTAATGCTGTGGGACCCTTCCGCAGCGAAGGGACCGTCGTTTTTGGACTTCTAATTTTCACCATCCATCGTTTATTCGTTTTTCAGTTTTTATTAGACGACGATCGTTTGATGCCATAATGAACAGATTCAAACGACATGTCGTTAGATTTGTTTTTATTCATTTTCTGGCCCGGTAGTTGCGAGAGCCAAAATATGCCACTTCTCCCCTTTCACCAATGCTTTATTGTCCTCTCATTTCCCCTTTTCAAAACTTCATTTCTTTTCCGTCAATGGCTGGCTTGCATTTGGCACAAGAAACCCCACCATTGATGCCTTTACCTTCCAGTCCGGTTTTCTCCATGGTGACACTATCCAAGTTGAGAGAGACACCGGCTGTTTTCAATTCAATATCCACAAGAAGCATGTATCTGAGACTGAGAATCACATCAACTTTCCAAGTGCTAATTCCCAAGAAAATAACAACACTCTTGAGAATACAAGTTTCTCTTGTTATATGACTCCAAATTGTACTCAACACGAAGCGGAAGAGCAAGATCAAAATGCCATTCGCCATTGATAACAATGAGATTGTAGAGACGGCAGAAAGTAACACAAGAAAGAGATTCTTGCACATGTTTAGGAATTTTAATTGAAGTAATTAATGATAATAATTTTGAGGGAAGAAGAGAATGTTTTTATTTTATTAGTTTGATATTGTTTTTGATTTTTTTATATTTTAATTATTTATTTTATCCAAACACTAAAAATAAAAATATAATTATTTTTCTCAATATTAAAAATTCGATTAATTCAAACACTCAAATATTTTTTCAATTTATTTTTTCCTATTAATCAATCTTCGTTTTTTATTCTGCGCGTCAAACATTATATATATATATATATATATATATATATATGTTTACACTTCCTATTAGGGGTGGTGTCAATTCGATTTGATTTATTTGAAAGTTATTATTAAACTAAATTAATATTTTTGATTTAAAAAATTTTCAAATTAAATCAAATCATTATTATAGTCAAACTGTGGATTTCGATTTGGTTCAATTTGATTTAAATATATTCGATTTGTTGGTTTCAAAAGATTTTTTTAATAAATTATCATTATTTTATTATAAATTTAAAGAAAAATATAAATAAAATATTGATAATAAAAATATTTTTAAAAATTATTTAATATTATACAATCCAAAACTTATCTATTTCATTAATTAGCACACCCAAAACTTATATTTTTTCTCAAGAATTAGATTTTTATTTATTTATTTTTAGTTAATTTTCATGGATGATATTTTTTTAAATTCTAAATTAATATTAGGTTAAAAAATATAATTGTATCAAATATATTTAATTATAATAATAGTAAAAGATGTATATATATTCAGTTTGATTCGGATTAAAATCAGGAAAAAAAAATACTCGAATCACAAACCAAATCGAATTTTTAGTTTATTATATTTTTTTTTAACCAAACTAAATCAAATTATGAAATCATCAATTTTAATTTAATTTAATCGATTTAATTCAATTTAATCGATTCGAGTTTAACTTTTATCCAACTCCATATATATATATATATATATATATATATATATATATGTTTGTATTTTGGATAGGCCTCATTGTCATACTACAGAGATCAGCTCTCAGCCCCCCAAAAAAAAAAATTTTTTTTTTCATTTTTTAAGATGCAAAATAATTTTAAAATTAGTGGCTGAAATATACTTTTGTTTGAAAATTTACAATAAAAAACATAGTATTTTAGGTGAGGATAGCAATGAATGTATATATATATATATATATATATA
>CANXYC010559491.1:0-36465 GCA_948193065.1 Aleurites moluccanus | reverse complement strand
TATACTTAATACAGAAGACAAGGAAAGTAATGGAGTTGGATTAACAGTGCCCGAACCAACAACAGAAGATGTAGAACCATCAGCTAAAGTAACATTAGAGGAAGAAGTGTGAGACTGAAATGTGGATAAGAGACTAGGATTACCTATCATATGATCTGTGGCACCAGAATTAATGATCCATTGGGAGGAAGAGGAAAGAAGACACGTGTTTGAGTTACCTGACTCAGCAATGGCAGTCATAGGACTAGATGAATTCTGAGATGCTTCTTTGTACTGAGTGAATTTAGCAAATTTTTCTGCAGAAACTGTAATTGTCTGAGCAGAGGGTGAGCTAGTAGCTGCAACATGGGCTGAGTGGGTTTTCTGATTTTTATTGAGCAATTTCCGGCATGTGCGTTTGGTATGGCCTGGCTCATGGTAATAATAGCAGACTACTCCTGTTTCTGAACCCCGATTTTCTCTAGGACCGCCTCCTCTGTTATTACCTCTGTAATATATTGGCCCAGTCTCAGAGCCTTTGTTATGATTGACAAGAGCACTATAATTCTGAACAGATGGAGGAACACAAACACTTGTATCTGTACGTAATACTCTAGAAAAAACCTCATGTAAGGAAGAGATTTCAGCACTGAAAAGAATCTGGGATTTAGCAGTCTCAAATTGAGAACTAAGATCAGCTAAAAAGCTCATTATAGCCATTTGCTCCCGTTGAGCGTGCTAAACTTTGATATCAGTACTAAATGGTAACAAGACATTCAACTCTTCATATATCTTTTTGAAATTCATAAAATAGGATTGGAGAGATTAATCTTGTTGTTCAGTACGATAAAAGCCCTTGCAAACTTCATAAATACGAGAAATATTTCCCTTTTTCCAGAATACATGAATTCCAAGTATTCCATTAATTTTTTAACATATTCACAATGATTAATCAGACTAACAATTATAGGATCTATTGAATTTTGAATTTGTAAAAACAAACGAGCATCAGCTCTCAGCCATTCTTGGCGAGTATTGTCTGTGGGAGGATTGTCGGTGAGATGATTATCCTTAGAAATACTTTGGAGGTAAATTCTAATCGTCTTACACCAATCCAAATAATTTGACCCAATTAATTTATGTTCTGTGATTTTGGACATCATGGGAATAATATCGGTCATAACCAAATTCTTTTGTTCATCGGCCATTGACAAATCAGATTGAAATAATAATTTTCAGACTTAACCCACCAAGCACAAACAGAATTATCACAAATTATTGAATAAATCCCAGACCCAAAAGAAAATAAATTCACTTATCCAACCAGAATTTTCCACAGGTCCAGTAGTAAAAGAAATCCCCAAGGTAAGTAGCAACCTAAAAAAAACGGAGTATTGCACAGTAACTACACAACCAGCAGCAGAGAAAAAAATTAAGGAAAGGACGAAATCTTCCCTGAAGATGGTGAGTACTGAAGCAAAGAAGACAACAGAATTGCCGGAAAGAAGGAATCGACGCCGGAAATCCGAATCGGAAGATGGAGCTCCGAGATACGCGCCTCCACGCGCCAGCGCGTGAGGCAGATGGCAGATGCTTCTGTCTGCGCGTGAAGCTCACGTGCCGAGCTTCTGGGGACCGGACTCCGGGGAAGCGCCGACCGGCAGGAGGCGCTCCTGTTTACACCGGTGGTCGGCGGAAACAGTCACTCAAATAGGGTCAGGAACACTTTATATTTGATGCTCTGATACCATGTAAACAGAGAAGAGAAAATATATATTTATTGTGTTTATCATCATAGGTACAAGCATGTATATATACAGATATGAGAATATATATATGGAAAGATAAATTAAATGCCTAAAATCAAACCTATATCAAATCTCACAGGCTGTTATATTTCTGTTTCTATAACAATTATTTCTCAATTATCTGTCATTTTCTGATGGATGTTTAGTTGGGGGCTTAGCTAGGTTCATACAAGCCCCTATGAGTGGAAAGGTAGGCATTCTATTTCACCAGAACAACAGTTAAGTTATTCGTAGAACTCTCTGGATTGATCAGTGAAAAGGCACCCACAAATAGGTCTTAAGCCTAGAAGAGGCACGGACTAGGTGTGTCCAAGCATCCAAGGCTCTACATTAGACAATGAGCAAGCCCTTTGGTTGAGAGGGGTGTCATGGCACAACTCCAAGGAGAAGTTCCGGCATTGATTTCTTATTTTGTTAAATATTAAACCTTTAGCACTTGATATTTTCTTTATTACTCTCTCCATCCCACAAAGTTAAGATTATTTTCTATTTCTGTCCGTCCCACATTATAAGTTTATTTCTATTTTAGGAGGATAGTTTGGATGTAATTAGACTAAAATGCCCTAATTTATTTTATGTGTATCAGTAAAACCATTTTAATTGTATTTATATTTTCAACCTATTTATTTATAGCTTCTTCATTTTCATGCCCCGTCATCTTCCTTCTCTTCTTTTTCTAATTTCAAATACTGCAGCTACATAATAAAGATAGGCTTGATTGCATTTATTTATATGTATTGGAAGAAAAACTTTGTTTTATTTTAAATAAGTTAGTTGGAGAAATATTTTTGGAAATAAAAAATTAAAGGGTAAATTAATATTTCGTACTTGACTTTAGGTCAATATTACCAATGAGAATTGTCTTTTTAAAAATATATTAAAAGGTCCTTAATATTTCATTCCAGTAACTATTTAGTCCTTTCATCCAAATTTTTGGCACTTTACCTTTAGGTCAACTTAAAAAAAATGGAGTCAATCAACGTGTACAAACCAAAATACCCTCAACTACCTTAAACTCTCTCTCTATAAATCACAAAGTTATTAAGGTTAACCAAACAAATGAAACCCTAAAATCTTTCGCTTCTCTCTGGTCTTCATCATCGACCCTCGCCCACAGGACACCCATGAGCCCACCAACGAACCATTAACTCTGCTTTCACCTCGAGATCATTCACCAATTCACTTACGTCTCCCCTCCCCTCTATCGTTGATACCTTCAATCTTGAAAGGGCGTTTTCTCTTATTGTTTATGTTATAGAGAAGAATACAAAGCTGTTGGATTTTGAAACCATCCAAAGTGTGCTTAGTTCAATGAAATTGCCAATACTCTGACCCCTGCTTTTGTTTTGGTCAAGTGTACGTTTAAAAACAAGTATTTCATGCCTTTTGGATTCTAGGGTGGTTCGCTTGCTAAAATTAGTAGAAGAATGGTAAATTTCTTGCTTTTTTGCCGGCTTTTGAAGAAACTTGTAGGATTGCTATTGATGAGAAGTTGGGTTTATGAAACCTGACTTATATGCTTGTAATGTGGCTAATGGTGATAATGAGCTTGATGATGATATGGTGTGGCTATTGAGTTTGATGAAGATAATCAGGATCCACTTCATTCCTTTTCTTCTTTTTCACTTGGTTCCATCAATAAGGATTTTTAAGGTTTCATTTTTAAATTGACACATTACTAACCTCCTTTTTATTTCAAAATTTTGATCCTTCTAAAAGCTAGCAAAATAGAATAGCCAAGCAAATAAAAGAGTATAAAATTGCATCAATTAAAGCTCGGATCAAGCTAGTTTATGAAGAAACTCGAGAGTTACTCCAATTTCTAGCAAAGAAATCTTTACCATGGTCCACTTTGTAGCACTTATAAGTTAAATGTACACTGTGTAATCTATTCACTTTATTCATGGTCTGCATTTTCTATGAGAAGAGATAGCTAAGAAAGTAAAACCAAAGGCTCGTGTAAATGTTAATAGCTTCACATATATACATCTTTGTTTTGTTATCTCTGTTTTTTTTTATTTTGATGAAAAATTAAAAAAAATTAAAAAAAAAAGAGACTAATAACTCTCTGACCTTAGATTGGTATGTATTTTTGTTCCAGTTAATTAAATTTTAGAAATGGAACGTTTATTCCATTAATATATCATAATTAATCATCTATAAGTATTTCATTTTTATATGATGCCTTAGATCTTAGAAATACTGTTATTGTTTTGTTTTGTCAAGTTTTATACAAATTGTGTAAAGAACTGAAATTTGGACAAAATTTTTGTATTTCTTTCGTTTTAAAAATAGGGGGAAACATTCAGAGTTATTTAAACAACAGAAAAATTAAACTCATTAGTCATACTTTGAAGTTATGGGAAAAAATTATAAAGCATCACTTATGTGGTATCACATCTATTTATGTTAACCAATCCGGATTCATGCTAAGTCAATCAATCATGAAATTCGTTTTAAAAATAGGGGGAAACATTCAGAGTTATTTAAACAACAGAAAAATTAAACTCATTAGTCATACTTTGAAATTATGGGAAAAAATTATAAAGCATCACTTATGTGGTATCACATCTATTTATGTTAACCAATCCGGATTCGTGCCAAGTCAATCAATCATGAAAGCAATCTTTCTCATTAGAAACTTGATGCAAAAAATATAGAGATATGAGGAAAGACTTACATATGATTTTTATTGCCTTAAAGAAGGCTTATGCCAGAGTCCCAAGAGAAATTTTATGGTGGGCGTTAGAACGTAAAGGGATATCGATTAGATATATATAAGTATTGAAGTACATGTATTAAACAGTAACTACTAGTGTGCGCATAGTTAGAGGAGACTCATGAGACTTTCCTATCTCAGTTATGTAGCATTACGAGTCCGCAGCGAGCCATTACCTCTTTACTTTAGTCTTAAATGAATTAACAAAATATAAACAAGAGAAAATATAGATACCACTGCATCTCCATCTTATGCTTCTCATGTATCTTGGCATTGGTAAGGAGAAGGACAGGCTGTATTATTTGGAGGACCATGGAGACATAGCAGCACCTACATGTGTCTTACAAACAATGAGAGACATCTGATAGAGAGAGAATTGTCCTTTGGCATTGTCGATTGGGACATCCATCTTTTTCTTATTTAGAACATTTGTTTCCTTAATTATTTTCCAATATTTCCATTTCTAGTTTAAGATGTAAACAATGCATTTATGCCTAAAAAATCATATTCCTTTTAAAATTAGTTTTAATAAAAGTACTATCCCTTTTTCTTGCGTTTATATTGATGTGTGAAGTCCTTTCTCTATTCCTTTGCTTCAAGACATAAATATTTTGTATCTCTTATTGATGACTGCATTAGAGTCAATAGGGTATGTTTGATGAAATCTAAAGTGATGTTTTACATATTATTCCTCAATTTTACAACGTGATTCTCACTCACTTTAACACTAAAATTAAAGTTTTTCATTTTGACAATGGTTGTGAGTTTGTGAATCAATCTCTTGCTATTTTTATTTCCATTCTTCACCAACAAACTTGTGTTTACATGCCCAACAAAATGGCATAGCAGAACGTGATAATTGACACCTCCTAAGTGGCTCAAGCCTTATGTTTTACTATTGCATGTTCCAAAACATTTTTAGGTTGAAGCTGTCATGATTGTTGTTTTCTTATCAATTGAATGTCTGCTAGAATTCTTGATTTTCAAACCCCTTTAAGGATGTTATCTAGATTTCATTTCATTCCCTCTGCTCTAAATATTTGCCCTAAGGTTTTTTCTTGTGTGTGCTATGTTCATGTTCATGTTCATGTTCATTCTCTTCATATAGATAAACTTGATCCTCGTGCTACCAAATGTGTTTTTCTTGGCTAGTCTAATTCACAAAAACAATACAAATTTTTTTAGCCTCCTACAGGAACCTACTATAGGTCAATGAAAGTTCAGTTCTGCGAATATTAGTCCTATTTTTCTAGAGATATATTTATGGTTCCTCTTCTGAGGGGCTGGTAGTAAAGAAGAGGAACAACTATAGATGGGCGAGAAAAAGATATGGGTCCCGGTACAAAGAATATTGGGAAAGCCTTAGTTTTAGATGAACCTAATGGTGAGAGACTTGAGAGACCATCTTGTTTTTTTGAGGAAGGAAGACGTCATTGTTATGCCTCCTATTTCTAGCATATCTCTTTATGATACTTCCATGCCATAAGATGAATCTTCCAAGATTGATAATAAGGTACGTACCTATCTCCTAAATATTTTAAAATTTCTAATCCCAGTTCTAATATTGATCAAAATAGGAGATATCCTCTTCATGAAAGAAAAGCTTCTGATAAATTCAGTTTTTCAAAAGCCTTTATTGTTGTTCACCCGATCTTTGACTTCATATCCTATCATCGTTTCTCTAAAGATCCTAAGTGGAAGGATGCAATGGTAGATAAAATGATGGCTCTAGAAAGGAATTCTACTAGGGAAATGGTTGAGTTATCAATGGGAAAGAAGACCATGGGGTGCAAATGAGTATTTACTATCAAATAAAAGTCAAATGGGGTGGTTGAAAGAAACAAGGCTAGGCTAGTCACAAAAGGCTATATGCAAACCTATAGGATTGACTATCAGGAGACTTTTGCTCCAGTTGCCAAGATGAATATTATTCGCATCATACTATCAATTGCAGTTAATTTAGATTGGCCTCTATGGCAGTTTGATGTAAAAATGTCTTTCTTCATAGTGATCTAACAGAGGAAGTGTTCATGGATCCACCCCAAGATTTACACTGAAAGAAGGAAAGATATGCAAACTAAAAAAGACATTGTTTGGATTATAACAATCACCAAGGACATGATTTGGGAGATTGAGTCATGTAATGAAGAAGTACGGATTCAGGCAAGCTTTGGCAGATCACGCTTTCTTCTATAAACATGATCATAATGATATTACCTTGCTTCTTGTCTGTGTTTATTGTATGATTGTAATATGTAATAACATAGATGAAATTGAGAAACTTTGAAGCTATTTGGCCAAAGAATTCGAGATAAAGGATTTGGGGCTTCTCAAATACTTTCCAGGCATCGAAGTCTCTTGGTCTAAGCAAAGACTATTTCTTTCCCAAAGGACGTACACTTTGGATATCCTAGCCGAAACTGGTAACTCTGCCTATGAACCTATAGATACTCCCATTGAGGTACATATGGTCTTTCTATTTATCCTGATCAAATTCCAATAAACAAGGAGAGATATCTAAGGATAGTGGGGAAGTTGATCTATTTAATTCACATTAGGCCGAATTTAGCATATGCAATCAATGTTGAGTCAATTTATGCACAATCCAAGTGATCGTCACATGAATGTTGTTAACGGAATTCTAGCTTATTTAAAATCAACTCCAGGTAAAGGTGTTTTGTTCTCCAAACATGGAAATCTAGATGTTGTGTGATATACAGATTCTGATTTTGCTGGTGGTAGACAGGATAGAAAATCTACTTTAGGATATGTCATTTGTTGGAGACAACTTGGTGACTTGGAGAAGTAAAAAACAAAATATGATTTCATTATCTAGTGCAGAAGCTGAATATCGTGCTATGCGTCATGCAATCACAAAACTTTATTAGCTCAAAATTCTCTTAATGGAACTTGGCTTTGATCCATAAAAACCTATGGTATTTTTTTGTGATAACATGGCAGCCATTGAGATTGTTAATAATCTAGTACAACATAATCGAACTATCCATGTTAAAATTGAACAGAACTATATTAAAGATAATTTTGATTTTGGCACAATAGACTTGATTATGGCACAATAGAAGTTCTTTATACTAAAAGTTCGGATCAGTTGGCTGACATAATGTCGACCATTCCATACATCGCTATCCAAATTGAGCATGTGTGATACCCACACCCTAATTTGAGGGGAAGAGTTAGCAAGAATGGGCTATGATTGTTTTTCCTATTATGTATAATTTTCTTTAATTTAGGAATTCCTTTTATTTAGGAATATATGCACAACTGTTTATTTGACCTATTAACCAAATATATAGTTCCTTGTATATATATCACTGAAATATGTGAAATAATCATATTCCACATATTTACAGCTAAATCTCTTGGTGTATGATGTTTGCAGATGATATTGTGCTGGTATATGAGATACATGAGGGAGTTAATAGAAAATTAGGATTTTGGATGAGCACTTTGGAGTCCAAGGATTTCATATTAAGTAGAACCAAGACCGAGTACATGTATTGCAAGTTTAGTAAAAGTCAAAGTACGGATAATGAGGGAGTTGGCTTAGATGGAGTTGCATTGTTCCAAAACACCCATTTTAAATATCTAAGTTCAATCCTTCAAGGAGATGGAGGTTGTGAAAATGTTAACCATAAGATAGAAGTTGAGTGGTTGAATGGAAGCTTGCCGCAAGAGTCTTATGTCACTGCAAGATTCTCAATAAATTGAAAAGAAAACTCTACTATACAACTATTAGACCAACTATGTTATATGATATTAAGTATTGGACAACTAATGGACATGTATCGAAGAAGAGTATTGCCGAGATGATGATACTAAGATATATATGTGGTCATACAATAATGGATAATATGTGTAATGAAAACATTAAAGATAAGTTGAAAGTAGCATTACTTGAGGACAAAATGGAAAATTGGAGATTAAGATGATTTGAACACGAAAAACTGAGATTTAGAGAGACTCCGATTAGGAAAGTCAAGCACATCGTGATAGAAGAGAGGAACAAATGAAGGGATATACCTGAATTAACTTGAAGGAAATGAATACAATATGATTTAGATGAATTACAGTTATCAGAAAACGTCGTCCAAAACCGTTTAGGGTGGAAATAAAGAATCCATATAGTCAACCCTAATTAATTTTAAAATTAAGGTTAAGTTGAATTGAATTGAGTTATGTTTTAATAAGTTGGGTACTGAAATTCATTGGGTTTTATGTTTCATTAATTTGAAAATTTCAAACTCGTTAATCCAGTTCAGGATTTATTAGAATTATATAGAGCAATAAAAGCCAGTTAAAAAATTTTGAAATTTGAGCAAAATTCTTCTCGTTTTTAATGTTTATTGATCCAAGTATCTGTTTTATTAATCAAAAGTTTGTAAAAATTGTTTATGATTTGGGTATCTATTTTATTGATGAGAAAAATTTGTAAAAATTGTTTCTTAGACTAAAATTTGAATCATTTTTAGTCCAGTTACAGGTTTTATAGAATAGAGTGGATAAAGAAATAAGGGTAAACTTGTGTTTTTGTTTAAAATTAGGGACTAAGTAGTTGACGGAATGGAACATTAAGGACGCTTTAATGTATTTCTAAAAAGACAGGATTCGCTAGTAATATTGACCTAAAACGAGGGACGAAATATTAATTTGTCCTAATTTAAAATTAATGACTTTGATTTAATTAAATGCAATCTCTTAATCCTTGTGAAAAATGAAACATTCTTATCTTTTTGGGACAAAAAGAGTATTTTTATCATTTATCAGGTACAAGATAAAGTAGTAATGCATGTTGTACAGACTATATAGAATTAGTGGGAGTATTTTAGAACACGTTATGAATACGAACAAGAAGGCCTAAACAGTATTGAAATAATGCATAGATTAGAGTAGTACCTCTAGAAGTTCTGAACCCCAAGGTGGACTTGTTCGAAGAGTGTGCCTATCATATTCAAGGAAAAAATCTCTAATGCGTTCATTTACAGGATACAAAGATGAACAAAGTCTCAAGCGCAATCTAAAGACATTTTTTCCATCTTCCAAATAATCCAGCTTCTCCTACCAAAAATTAAAGAAGTATTTGTCATGCCCAGGAACAGAACCAAACATCTAATAACA
The DNA here is from genome assembly GCA_948193065.1 of Aleurites moluccanus. Lineage (NCBI taxonomy): Eukaryota > Viridiplantae > Streptophyta > Magnoliopsida > Malpighiales > Euphorbiaceae > Aleurites > Aleurites moluccanus. The sequence goes on along the minus strand of CANXYC010559491.1, from coordinate 26,823 downwards.
TTAATCATCAGTTAAATTAAATATTGAGATAATGTCAAACAGAGATGCATACAGTTCCCACAAACTATGAGGGCTTACATATTGCCCAAGAATGTCAATTTTTTTTTCTTTTTGGAGGTGGGGGTGGGGGGTGGAGATATCACTATATGGTAAGACAAAAATCACTTATCACTACAGGAGAGCATAGATAAATAAGGAAGAAAGGGGAAAATTAATATACATAATTTCAAAGTATTTGAATACAAAAACGGAAGTAGCTCCTGGCAATCATTGAGTCAGGTTAAAGAAGATTTGAATATAAAATAAATACTTAACAGTAAAAGTAGAAATAATTAATGTGATGTATAAGCCAAGTAATGTTGTTTAAAACACACCTTGCCGATATGCTGGAGATAATGTGGAACCAGCTCTCGCATGATTGGTAAAGAAAATTCAGATCTCAACCTGAATAGAATCAGAATCATTGTATCTCTTAGGTGCCTCGCCAATAATGGTACTTAGGAAAAAAGTTAACTAAGACCAAAAGTATATAAATCCAAGGCAAATTTGTAATATCAAAATAATAGTCCTGAACTTGAACTTATTGTGCAAAACCAATCAGTATAGCAACTGTATTATTTTTTCTCACATCAAATTCAGACAGATAATATCCTGCAGGACAGGATATCATCAAAGGAATCCAAAGTCTTTCTTTGGAATTGCCTATTTAAAAAAATAGATGCAAACCATAGAAGGCAGAGGGAATAAGCTTATCCTCAAACAATGATCTGAGAAGAACATACTTCGACTAGTTCTCAAAAATGCACAAGAAATTATAAATTACTAATAAGTAAAGTTTAACCTTCATTAAAATACTATGCTGCAAGACTTGTGTGTGCATATAGACGAGAGGAGAGAGATAGGAGAAGAATATTATTAATGAGAAAGGAAGAAAGAATAAAGTGGATAACAATCCAAAATTATATTGTGTAAATAGAAGAGTAGTTTGTTCAACACATTCTGAGTTGTACAGGGAAAGCATTCTTTGATCCACATAAGTTCCACTTCAGAAGAACAGAATCTATCATCTATATAATAGAATCTATAATTAAATAGCAACTATGCATTGTAAAAGTGAAGAACATATAAGAAAAGGACAATGAACATTGTTTCTATATTTTTTTAAGAGCAATATAAAGGAAGTGTAAAGCCATTAACATACTGAGCACGAGTGGATAACGGAAGCGCCGCATATCCAATTACCACCTAGAGGAAAATATTTGAAATGTCAGTTCAACATGATACAGATGAATACGCTGCAGTAGGTGGAGAACGAAAAAACTGGGACTCAACATTAATGAAAAACTATATCTGATCTGCTATCAGTGTGCCAGAAGAATCCAGCTTTATTGTTGGATGTCCATAAACTGCAGAAAATATGTTGGGAGGGGACCTAAGCATGTCATAAAATTGCAAAACCTTGTCAAGGGGACCTTGGTCTGCCCCATTTTGAAGGTTCAAATTCCAGAACCTGTATCTATGAGCGGCAATTGTTGTGTGTGTTTGTGTTTGAGAGTTTCCTGCCTCCAAAAATCTAACATTTATAGAGATGGATTAAGAAAAATGACATGTCTCCTTCAATGAATATAAAATCGAAACTAGAAACAATTTTTTGAATACATTTGTTTCGTAACTACTCTTAAAGAAAAGGAGCAAATTTCCTTCTGAACTAGGCTCCAAGATACCTAAGCAAGTCTGATCAAGTTCTCTCTAGCTATCAAGATTCTGCCACAATCTAGCAAAGATATTATCACCAGGTCAATTGAGTCTGAAAGGTTCAAAGTAGCACCAAATTTACTGCAAATGCTTTTGTTTATTAAGACTGTAAACTTTTGAATTTTCATAGTAATTAACTTGAATTTAATCAAATTTATTGTCTATTACATTAAAAAATTAAGTATGTACATCCTTATAGTCCATCTGCGAGAAGTTGGATTCAACTGAGAGCAATATACTTTGTATGTGTGCATCAATATGTGTGTGTCTGTGCGTGGTAATTGATTACAAATGGTACTCACCGGCTTTGGAGCTTCCAACTTTGTTTGAAGATCAACATGGAAGAAAGTGAACAAGAGGTGATGCAATGGTGTCCAGATGGCAGAAAGAGAAAGCTTAACTTCATCATGGTAGCAAGCTACTCTTGCCCCTACGGCAATTTGTGTGTAAGCCCACTTTTGAAGAGATGCTCCTGGTTCCCTTGGATGCATTGCCTGGTAAAATTATCAACATAAATGAAAAAAGGTAAATGAAATTTGCAAAGCAAATTGCTAACAATGGAGACATCACCTCCAAAGGCTGTCTACGAACATCTGCATCATCCTTTCTTAGTTCCACTCGTATAAACAAGTTCCTCTTCCGACTCAAAGTAATAGTTAAAGGATAAACATATAAGCAATGAAAAAGCTGCAAGAAAGGCTCATTCCGAATTGTTGTACGGAAGTCAAATGCTTGGAACTGCACGTGAATTAACATAGTTATTTAGACTATATTTTTTTTTTTTATCTAATCTTTTTAGATAAATCCATAAAGTACACACAGAAAAAGGAGCAAGGAAGGAGTAACAGATTCACTGGAAAAAAGGAAAGAATAACATGAAATCATTCCTGAGATAATCAATAAAATACACAACAGCATGGATATAAGGAAAAGCCTATTTTCTACACCAAAAACAAAGAGTGCTTAGATAGGTGGCTATAAAAGATAAAGAAGCCTTTTTCCGCTCTTCTACGGTAGCCTATCATTTTGTTCTCCAAAACTATTCAAAAAATGTAAGAAGATTGAAGTAAGAAATTTAATATGCTTAACATTTAAAAATATGTACCAATCTAAGCCCCACATCTTATCCTCGAAGCAAAACCAAAATGAGATTTCTTTCTTAATTTTTTAGGTTTCATACAGGGAACAAAACTTTAGGATAAATGGGGTACATACAAACTAGGCCACAATCAATATGTAAATAATAACATAATTAATAATGATAACGAGTCACAGAGACAGGAATTTGGTAGATTGGGGGCCAAAAAAATTATTACAAGCTATTAATAAGTTATATGCTCATACAGAAAATAATAAGTACAGCTTTCAATAAGTATAATTATGTGTCTATTAGAATGTAAATTTACATAAAAACAATAATTACACAAAAATGTTATTAAGAAAAGCTACAAAATTTTCCTATATGTTATTAAGAAAAGAACATTGTGTATAGGGAATTCAAAAAATTTCAACAAGTCACTAGTTGAAAATAAAATAAATAAATAAGAACAAAGGAACAGTGTTTTGAAGGGAGGAAAAATTTTGAATACCTTAATATGATTAAGTTTTGAGTTGCACACAGAAAAAACTTAAAAATCATAGGTCTTCTCCATCTTTTCTTATTCTTTTGGGTGTTTGAGTTCCCTTTTTCCTTCTTTTTCTTTTATAATCAGTGTTCCCTCCACTATAAATGGCATTCTTTGGTTTTAGAATATGCTAATCATGGGACCCATTAGGAACATAACTGCATTAAAGAATTTAAAGAAAAATTGAATGCTCAGAGGGATCCTGCTGTAGACCCATGCATGAACAGAGATAATGCTATTTCCTTGGCTATCTTGTGAATAATACGAACAATTAAATTTGAGGGTTTTTACTAGCATGAAGACTCAAAGGCAAAGATTAAACAGCAGAGAGTTAATTTTGCATACAGTTTTTGTTTTGGGACTTGCCCCGGTGTCCTTGTTAGTGGTTATAGTGCAGTAAAGCAGGCAACCCCCACCCAAAAAATAAATAAAAAATGAAACAAAAATAAACCGCATTTTTTACTCAATTTATTCTCGTCTCTTCAGCAAATTATTCGTCTCATCAGCAAATTCACATATACTTTTCCCAGTGACAGATTTTAAAAAGAAAATCAACCATTATGTTATGGAAAAACAAAACTTGCATATGCACTGTATCAATTTAATTTTTATGCATTCGAATGGCTACAGACATTTTCAATTAGCATGGAACAATCAAATCAGATGGAGGAAGCATCACATATGATAATCACTAATAAGTTTGCACAAGGTTATATCCATTAATTTAAGTGATAGCCATGTATATTGACCCACACTAATAGAAGATGAGTGTTACACTTACATCATCAGCGCTAATCTCAGAATTTCCATGAGCACTAGGACTATTTCCAGAACTTTCTTTCCCATCAAAGATATTCCACTTGGAACTGCTAGTTTGAGGACAGTCAGCGCTATTGCTGGGGCATTTTGTCAATGTGGAATCAGTAACACGGTCTACCGGATCAATGGATTCGTTAGTCATGCTGCCACTTTCTGATAGGTTTTCCAAGTCAGAATGGCCTGTCTGCCGCTTCTCAATTTCTAGTCTAAGAAAACCTTTGACAGGTTTGTGAACCTTGCGTTTAGGATCCTGTATATTTATGGGAAGAAACCATCATCCCAAAAGGGTAAGACATAGAAGTACTTTCTACAAAGTAAATGATTAATATTCAATTCATCATTATATGAGAACAGGGAAAAGAAAAAGATGAAGAAGAAAAAAAAAAGACAATATTATTCTAAGCAAAACAGGAGGAGGGGAACAGTAAAACAAGATGTTTCAGAAATGGTGCATTATTGTAAACCAAACCAAGGACTAAAAGATCTAAAATATCAACTAAGTAATGCAGAGACTGTTGTTGAACCTTTAGAAAGCTAAGATACTTGCACAATCTCAAGAAGTAAGATGCTAAATTCTTGTCTTAGTCAAGTGGCACTCTTCTTTGAAACAACTTCATGTTTATGCTAATAATTAATTAGTAGGTTTTTTGAAATAAAAAAAAAAAAAAAAAAATTCAAGAGAAGCAGTAGCAACACAAATTAAAGAACAAAAATTACAGGAAGAAGTACGAACAAAAAAAAACCCTCCAAAAAAAGGGGGGCATTTTCATCTATTTTGGGTCGCCTTGGTGGCATATAACCAATCAAACTAGGAAGCCAAAAGGTCAGTCTTTATATTTGAGTCATTGTTCTTTCCCCTTCTCTGTATAAATGCCAATCATATCATAGTTAGTTCATTTGGAACACACATCAAGGAGCACTTAACTAATACCCTGAACCAAATAAAGTTGCTTAGTTGAAGCATAAAGAGGATAGTATTGAAGAACCCAAAGCTCCACATAACAAACAGCAGGAATTCAGACTCCACAAAAGTTTATTAACTGTGGTAATCCATTGTTGTTTTTAACAGTTATTTATACCTTCCAGGACTGAAACCACTCTTAACAGATGCAATGGAACTGCAAGCTATCAATTCAGTTGGTCTTGCCTTATGTAGAATTCATCTTCAATGAATTCCCAAGACCACCAAGAAGGTGCTAAACACATAATTTCCTGCCCCTGAATACTTAATGAATTTGTATTTGTTGCAGGAAATTTCATATTGGACCACTAATCATTAAAACCACAACTCCCATAAATAGGATCAACAAAATTAAATATCCAAGGTAATTCATAATTACTTTCTAAACACAAACATTTCAGAATAAAATCAAAATGTTGTATTCAAAATATTACAGAATAAAATCAAAATACCATATTCAAACTCCATAAAATTCTGTGTTCATTGATGTTGATGGCAAAAGTAAACAGACAACTACAAACATACATAAGAAAAGAATACTGAATCATGGAAAAAGTAACTGCGAGAACAATAAGCAGCACACAAACATCAAATAGAAGATGTACATGATTAAATGGAGAAGTAAAAAGGTACCATATGAAAAAGTCTCCACTGCTCAAAAGAGGGATTTATAATACCTAAAGTTTCTGGATAATCAAGCAAAATTCAGCAAAATCATGTCAAATAACCAAGCAAACAATTGCCTAATAATTCATGAGTAACTGCACTTATCAATCTGAAGAAAATACATGAATGCCAGCAATTTTCACTATTTAGGACTAGAATGTTTTACATAATAGATAAACCACCAAAAATAAAATTTCCTGACTAGTGCTTTCAAGATCTGTCCCTGAAAGTTGAACTCTCTAGCAATGATGATTCAGAGTCTAAATTCTATCCATCTTAAGTTTTCTGTTTCTGCGTTGTGAGACTATAAAGCTATCATAACAATTGCAAAAAGATTGATAGTTAGGAGAAAACATAAATAAAATGAATTTACTGACTTCAAAAAATAATTGTATAAAATTATGAAAAAAATAATAATAGTAATTTACACTAAGCCTCCATTTAGTATAAATGAATTCCACAAAATTTGGTAGAATTCAACTGAATCCCAATTTTTCATGTTTGGTATGCAAAAGAAATATTAGAATTCAATTTTATGGATTTGAATATAACTAATCCATTTTCCATCATTAGATAGAATTTCAAATGAATTTCACAAAATTCATACAACTAAAATTTGTTGGACCAAAATACTCGATCTTTATTTCACTTCTCCTTCTCTCTTACTTCCTTTCTCTCTCTCCTCCTCTTCTCTCTCGCTTCTTTCTCCACCTTCTCTTTTTGTCTCCTCCTCTTCTCTCCCTTTTTCCTCTCCACCTTCCCTTCCTCTCTCCTCCTCTTCTCTCTCTTTTCTCTCTCTACCTTCTCATTTTCTCTCCTCTCCCTCTCTCTCCAGTCTCCACCTTCTCTTTCTTTCTCTTTTCTATCTTGCTCCTCTCTCTCTCTCTATCTTCTTCTTTTTCTCTCTATCTCTTTTAAGCATATTCTAGACGATTACCCATATTTAATTAAATTCTAAAATTTATTCTAAAAATAGGTTATATAGAATTCAACTGAATTCTACATTTTAAATTTATTATGATTAAATTTATTATGACACTGAAATTCATTTCTAAATGAATTCCATTCTATCTGGAAATCATTTACAAATAAATTTTACATTTTAGATTCATTTACACCAAACAAAGTGAAAGTGACTGAATGAGTGCATAAATAATTTGCAGAAGCTCAAAAAAGTCAAATAGATATTATAAGACAAGCATAATATAATCGAATGCATGTTGCACCTGAAGAGAGTCCTCAGTATAGCTTTCTTTAACTTTAATTAAGTTTGATATTTCAACTACAACTGCACTTCTGCTTGAATAACCCAACTTCCCATCCAGTGTAATATTTGTTGTAGGCTCAAACATACCCTGATGAGAACTTGATCCAGATACACTTGGAGCGGGAGGGCTACTTGGGGAAGCAGGCCCTCCAGAAGTTGCATCTATGCTGGTATCAAATAATGGAACAATAGCCCAGGCAAAGGACTGCCTATAAGGCATAATTCGAGACCACACCTGCAATTTCTGCTTCTCTCTCTCACTCAAGTTCACCTGCTCAGGTAGAGAGAACACACACATTATACGAGAGGAATTTAATACAGAAGTTCCTTTGATAGATGAAAGTGATTCATAGATGTTATATCAATTCTAGACAAAAAGCAGAGAGTGCCTATTCTAAATAGAAATTTATTTGTATGAAATTCATTTATTTTTCGGATATCTTTTGTCAGGATGGAATCCTTATGAAAGTAAGTTCCCCAAAGCATCTTCCATTTGTATCTTGGGAATAGGCCTCATAGGATAACAAGATGAATATGGATGAAAACCATAATAGAACTAGTATCACTTCTGACTTGCTACTACTGCATTCATCGCTTAATAGTTCTTTCTTTGTATCATTGCGCACAAGAAGAACCATTAGTTAGTCTATAAACAAAAGATAAAATATAACAAATTAAAAGAAGGCTATCATTTTAGATCTGACCAAACATGTTGCTTAACAAGCCTTCAGGACAGATCACCAACCAAATGGACCTGGGGGCACAATGTGTTATGTAATCTCAAGTGTTTATGGAGATCTCTAAACTACTTCAACCATAGGTCTAAAAAGGAAGGGACTGCTGAAAGCCAACAGTACATAAGCAACTTATTGACAGGCCAACAAGGCAACAACTCCACAAATTTTGAAGAGCGAAATCATGAAAAATATATGTATATCATATGGAATATAAGGATTTATTTTGACGTACAGGTTCTTTTTGTGAATAAACAGAAGGAGAAACCCCTCCTTCTTCTGTGGCAGGCTTCTCTAGCTGGATCAGCAGACAAACTGATGCTGATGGTGCATCCAAATAGAATATTCCAAGAGGATCGCAAGAAATTTTTGCCTGGCAGTAATGATGACAGTACAATGAAACACTTAAATTAAGATAACAGAAAATGTAGTTTAAAATTTATTTCAAAAAAAAGGCCAACTACATAAAAAAAAAAAAAGGCTTGCAGTATGAGGTCAGTTTCGATTAAGGTTCTAATGTTTAGAATGCAACCTTTTAAGGACTTCAATTCAAACCCTGGAATTTTTTTTTAACAATAAATAGTTATTAATTTGTCATGAAATCCAACAAATGAAGTGTTAAAAAGGTCTTATCAAGCAAAAGAAGTTTATAAGTTCCATTTTATAAACAACTGCGAAGAACTTCAGCTTCAGATTGAAAACCCCGCTCAAAAGTCTGACATAATAATTGAATGTATAAGCCATGAGTCAAACTATAATTTACTGTATAAGGAAATAAAATCCAAGCAATTGGTGTCAAACAAAATGTAGAAAAAAAATACAAATATAAATAGCCAAGGTGTGAATGGAAATGGTTAAATTGTTCAAGCCTTAAAGTATAACATTTCAAATGGGATCTTAATTCAAATGAACCTCATGCTATAGGCCCTTTTAGTAATTATCCCAGAACAAAATTTTACATTGGCTCGATAACTTACATCTTGAGTGTCTGTTGGCAGCACAGAAAAATAAAAATCCTCGGATAACTTTTCTCTTCTCTCCTTATTATATATGCAAATAGTACCATAAAATGGCTCTGAGATGGAAAACTTCAAGTCAAAAATCAAAAGCAGTAAAATAATACAAGTAAAATGAAATTCATATTCTGTTCATCTCTATCTAAATGTTTTACAATAAAAGTAAGTTACAATATAGATGCAGTTATGTCGAATATTTTGGCCGAAAATAACATTCCCAATCATTTTGTTGAAGTCAAATCAAATTCAAAGAAAAAAGACAGAACTATAGAAACATGAAAATCAGACTTTGTTTGCCTCTATCTAAATGCTTTAAAATAAAAGAAGAGTTGCGATGCAGATGTATTTATGCTGAATATTTCAATGTTCATCAATAAATAAACTTATTTAATTTTGTAATGACAACTCGATCAAGTTTCAGTAAAGTTTTGAGCTTCAAGTTTTCTAATAGAGTTCAGTTTGAGCTTGAGCTCAACAATGAATTAACTTGACTCAGGTGGATTTCATTTTTGTACAAATCTGTCAATAGCAGAGTTATAGTTTATATTGAAATCAAGGATCCACCCAGAGTTTTACATTGAAACAAACTCAGAAAGGAAGCAACTCAGTAATTGCATAGCTCCAGTAAAATGGGCTGATCACTCACCAACTAGTCCAGCTTGAAATGAAAGGGACAGAACTTTCACAGAGATCTTCAATCCCCTGAGACCCCTCCATTCCCAAAAGAAACCAAAAAAAAAAATATTGAGAATAAGAATTTAACACCCAACAAATTCAGAACAGAATCCTGATATCAAATCATAAACCTGCTGTAAGGTGCCATAGGAGTTTCTGGAATCCTTTGCCCAAATATAACCGACCTCTCATTTTCCCAGTCAAAAGTTGGTTCATAAGCAGGGAGAGGAGAATGACCAAAATGCTGCATGCACGTAACTATGATAAATAGAAAGGAGGGTGAAATGCACAAAGTGAATTGTTGACAAAAAATTAGCCAAGCAGAGATTTTATCTCAACCAAAAAGAATATGAAAAAAGACTTGTGATCTCAATGAAAAAGGACTACACCAATACAACCTTTGAAACATGTGATAGAGACAAGTCAGAGTTCTCTGTAAATTGCCTTCCAGAGGTGCTGGGGACGTCATCGTCAGTGGTATCTTCAGCCTTCGTTCGTCTTGAATTGGCAAGCTGCATTTCTGCAGAAATGTCCAAAATTTTGAGCATCTAAATAAAGAGTACATTTTCCCCATAACACAGCAGAATGTTCACTGTTAACCATGGATGTACCACATCAACATAAACTTTTCATGGGAATATATTTCAGGGGATACAAAGGGGAATCAATCTAAAAGAATCCAGTCATGAAACAAAGATGTAGCCTCTATGTCAATCTCTCCGATCACGAGAGAGTTTCTTTGACCGTTAATCAGATATCAACCCATTAACATTTTTCTGTTCTTACCTGTCTCAATATCAGTATCAGGCCCTTCAAAAATCTGGTTTTGAAAAGATAATGGAATGATGCTTTCATAGTGACCGTACTTGTTTTCATCTTTTACCCAATCACTTGTATAGCATTGAACAAGTTCATTAAGATGAGGCCACTGATCCAGATTTTCATCAAGCTGAAAGACAATAAGTATAACAAAGTTCATTAGTAAAACTTTGTGCTATTCCCAAGTTGAACAATTAACCACTTTGACCCTAAGGATACTCCAAAATACAAAAAGAATACAGCATCAATCCTATACAATATGATGAGTAATTTGGAAAGTAAATGGAGGTTATCAAAGAACTGAAGGAGATGATATTATTCAAAATGTCCATGGGCGCGGAGTGCATTATCAGTAGTCTTCCGTATATTATACTTGCCTACCTTTTTTGAACTGTTTAATATTTCGTATGGCCATGAGAAATATCAAAATTAAACTGTAAACAGGAAGAGAGACCAGGTCATTGAACAGGTAAAGTGGAATCATGATTGGGTTTTCAGTCACAGCTTCCTACACTTACTTTCCTTTTCCATAGCAATCTTACTAATCACAGATCCAGTCTTACAACATGTATTTCAATAAAGCATAAAATAATTCACATAAAACTAAGAAAATAACAGGTTCAAAACTGAAGGAGCAGTGACATACAGCCTGGAATAAGTTCAAAATGTGCTTAGTTTGAGAGGAAAAAAAAATCTGCCAAACTTTTAAACATCTGAGGTTCCATATTGTAGATAAAATCCTATTTAGGAGATAATTTTGTATATTATTAGCTTTCTTATTTTGGAGATAATTTTATATATTATTAGCTTTCCTATTTTGTTGTAAAACCCATTAATTACGGGATTAGATTAGATTGCCATAAATCATGGGATTTGATTAGGTTTCTTATTTTTGTTAGGTTAATGTGTATAAAACCAACATTATTGTTTGGTAATAAAATAAGAAGAATACAATTCTCTTTCAATTATTCATATGTTTTAGCATTAGTTTTTTGTATAGGTTGAGTATGAGTACTTCATATACTATACCAAGCTTAAGAAACTTTAGGATGAGCTAAGTTGTGTAATGTTGACTCCTGTGTGTACATGTGGAACTGCTACGGTAGTTGCTGATATTAGTTGCCTAAACAGATTGATGAAATTCTTTACGGAATTGAATGACATATATAACCATACTAAGAACTAGATCTTTCAATGGATCCTTTACCAAATGTCAATAAGGCATACTCAATGATTCTGAGAGTTGAAAAACATAGGGTAGTGCACACTATTGTCGTTGATATGACAGATAGTGCTGCATTATTAACCAAAAATTAGATGGCTTAGAAGGATTATAATAGGAATGACAAGAAGGATGGATATAGGGGAGCTAATTTAAGAAAGAAGAATTATAAATATTACAATAGAAAATGTGAACATTGTGGATACCAGGACATTATGAGGAGGGTTTTTTAAACTCATAGGTTATCCTAATTGGTGGAATGATCTTCAGAAGAAAATGGGAAGGAGACATACTAGGATGGTGGCTAATGTCACTGAGTTTGCCAGAGAAGAAGTTGTTGTGACACATGAAGTGTCAAAGACAAATGATTGGAACACAGTAATTGCTAATGTTGTTTCTAAGGAAGTTCAAAAATACATCAAACGTAAGGACCTTGGAGAAGGAGGTTATGCTAGCTACCTCAGCTATGCAAGTATATCCTATACTATTGCCTTAAATAACTTTGATTATGGTCGTGAGAGTTTGTGGATAGTTGACTTAGGAGCAACTAACCACATGTGTTTTGATGTTAGTTACTTAAACCAACCTTTTAAACTAAATTCACTCACAATTGTACATCTACCAGATAAATATGTTAAACAAGTTGAACATATAGGATGATTATTTTTGAATCTAAACTTGTTCTCACAAAGGTCTTTCATATACCAAGTCTTAAATTTAACTTACTGTCTATTAGTCAATTGACACAAACTTTAAAAATTAAAATCATTTTTTTTTCAACTCATTGTGAATTTCAGGACCTAATGAATGACTCAATCATAACAATGGGGAAGATGCACTATGGGCTGTACATAATTTACCATTCTTGCTTCAATGTACATGCCATAAATAAATTTCATGCCAAAACTTCTGCTATTCTTACTGTGTTCAAGAAGAAGAATCTTATCCTTGTACAGTTATGTAAAATCCGAGATTTTTCAGTTGAAGATATTTTAGATATTTTATGTGCATATGCTGGCCAAATTCAAGTTATGAAATATAAGTGATAATTAAAGGTATAAATATATAATATGGAGTCAATTTCGATTATTTTGAATATAATTTATATTTGTAGTGAATCAAGGGTATTTTGGTATTTTCACATGAATTATTATTAATTGAAATTTTGAAGAATTTATATGATACATAATTAAATATTGTGATTATAGAATAATTGAAATAAAGTTAATCGTTAATTTTAGAAAATAAGATATTTATCAGTTAAATTGATTAGATTAGTTAAATGGTGGATTAATGAATAATTTAGAGTTAGGTTTTCTAGTTTTCTTTTTAGGATATTTAAATAACTATTTTTTTAGAATAGTTATCATATTTTGAGAACATTAAAAGAAAAAGGAAAAGAGAAAAATATTGGAGAGAACAATTCTATAAAAGGAATTGTAACACCATTTTTAAGATTTTATTTCGATCTTCTTTCAATTTCACGGAGTTTTCCTGGAGGTAAGAGTTAATAGACTATTTTTCTAAATATTATTGACGTATATTCATATTTGATGATTTTTGGATAATTATCTTATGAGATTAAGAGAAAATAACAATTATAAATGATTAAAGATTTTAGTTAGGTTTTGATGAATTATTTATCAAGTATAATAAAGAATAATTAAATAAAAATATTTAGACTTTGATTATTACTGATTTTTTTTTAATTGAAGTTTTAGTTGATTTAACTAAAGAATACAAATGATTTAAGGTTTATGAATTGAGAATGATGAGTTAGAGTTCATGTTGGTAATATACTAAAATTTAAGAATTATATAAATTATTATTGGAGAAATATTTAATAGTGAATTTTTGATATGTATGACATATAGATGTCTATTTTATGTAAATTAAATTTTAAAATGATATGACGGTTGGATCGCTTTTTATAATAGAATTTGTATAGACTATCTGGTAAGAAAATATGTTCAGAATAGCTTCAAAACGTGAATTTTTCAAAGGGATAAATAAAATCATTTTTATTTGAATTTTTTAAATTGAATTACTTAATATATTTAGTACATTTTAAATTTTTTGTATAGTTTTTAGTATTGTGAAAGATAGGTTTATAAGTTAAGTTTTGTATATTGCCAATGTTAAGGCAGCTTCTTGTATAGTCAGATTCGGACTGATATTTACAGACTCAAATGAATTTCGAATTTGGAGATTTTTTAGAGTTATATTTATATATATATTAAATAGTTGATTTTAAAATTTGAGTTAATTTGGAGAAGGTTATGATATTCTATAATAGAAAATACATATATTGCCATAATGAGATTATTGGAAAAAATTTGCGATTTAAATTACATTTAAGCATGTATTTCATATAAGTTAGTATTGCATTTGTATATTTTAATTATATATATATATTTTTTATATATTTTAGGTTATAGAATGTTGATCTATATATATGTTCAAGTGTTAAATTAGATAATTAAAAGATTGATTAATCTTATTGCAAGTTACATGATTTCAAGTGAGATAATATATAAAGTTTAATTAAAATAATTTAATATTTATGTGTATAATTTTTATATGAATAAATTAATTGAATTTGCTTGTAATTAAAAGTTTGATATTAATGATTATATGATTTATAAATTTATTTGCAATGTATGTGTAATGTGTATATATAATAGTTGTCATTGAATTTTTGATATTATAATTTATTTGTATCTAAATTTATGAGTCGTTACTATTATTATTACTTTTATTATTTTCTATATGATATTTTATTTGGAGTGAAATAAATACTTGAATCTCCCATGGTACCTTAGTTTTTTTTAGGTTTCAGCCTTATATGTTATATGTATTTGGCTTGTGGGGAATGATCTGGTGTATACTCCATAGTGCTTATATGTTACTTGGATTTTGAACCTTATATGTTATACAGGTTTGGACCTTATATGCCTGTGTACCACATATGTGTAAAAGTGTTTAGTTGAAATTCTCTCCCATTACTTGTTTTAAATAATTATTTGTGAACTTATAAGTATATAACAAAAAAAATTATTTATATAAGCGATATATGAAATTTATATGCTTTTATGTTATATAATTTTAAAAATAGTATTCAATGATTTATTTAAGCTACTATTGATATTTGAATTATTGTTAATGGTTGTATATATGCTAAGTATGTATATGTCTAAAATGTTAGGTTCATTCCCTACATTTATATATTTTCTCACTGAACATGTGGTTTGCTCATTCCTTTAAAATTTCAGTTTCTTTGTAGGTTTATGATTTTTTTTTTTTTTTTTTGCAAGTCTTTCTTCCAAAGTCAAGTCATGATTTTAAGGGTAGTTATGAGAAATTTTATTTAGGAGTATTTTAGTTGATTTTCAAATATTATTCATAATGAATTTTATTTGATTTGTTATTATTAGTTAATAGTATTTAAATGATGATTTGATAAATATAAGTAATTGACTAAGTGTTTAAATATAATTTCATAGGTTATAGGTATAGTATTTGTTAGGCTTGTGATGTTAGACTCCAGTCTAATTTTACTCTGGTCATGACTCCGGATTTAGGAGTATTTTAGTTGATTTTGAAATATTATTAATAGTGAATTTTATTTGATTTGTTATTATTGGTTAATAATATTTAAATGATGATTTGATGAATATAAGTAATTGACTAAGAGTTTAAATATAATTTCATAGTTTATAGGTATAGTATTTATTAGGCTTGTGATGTTAGACTCCAGTCTAACTTTACTCTTGTTATGATTCCGAATTTAGGTCATGACAAATTACTTCAAACAAGAATAAAGAATCTTTGATTTTCTTTGATTTGTTACATAAAAGACTTGGACATGTTTCTCTTCTAAGCTTGCACATATTCCTTCATAAATATGTGATGAATCTCATATTTCTAAACAATAGAGAGTTCCTTTTCCTATAAACTCAATCCATACTAGTAATCCTTTTGATTAGTTCATATAGATCTATGGGGTCCTTATAGGACAACATCTATTACAAGTGTACACTATGTGCTCACTTTAGTAGATGATTTTATTAGGGGGAATGTAGACTTATCTTCTTAAGTACAAAAGTCAAACCTTTTATCAATTGAAAACATTTCTTAATCTGGATCAAACTCAGTATGACAGAAAAGTTAAAGTCATCAATAGTGACAATGGTACTGAGTTTACCAATGAACAATATAAAACCTTGTTTGTTGACTTTAGGTCTTGTCCTTACACACCCCAACAGAATGGGGTGGTAGAAAGAATGTATAAACATCTATTACAAATACCTAGGGCCTTTTTTTTTTCAATCCAATTTACCAAGGAAATTTTTGGAGAGTGTCTATAGTTTTTACTACTTCTCTCATAAACAAATGTCAACAAAAATATTGAAATGGAATACTCTATATGAAGTCTTAAATGAGAAACCACCTAATTATTCTATCCTTAGAGTTTTTGGGTGCCTTGCTTATGTTACAAATACTAAACCATATAAAAATAAGTTTGAGGTTAGAGCTCATAAGTATGTGTTTATAGGATATGTTAATGGACAGAAAGCATATAAGTTGTTTGATCTTCAAACCCACAACAGTTTTGTCTCAAGAGATATTATATTTCATGAAAATAAATTTCCCTTTAAAGAGAATACTTCTCTTCCTTCTTCACAGGGCTTTCAAAATTCAGAAATAGTAATTCCTTTACCTTAAAATTTATTTATTTATGATCCATTAACTCACAATTCTATTACTTTGCCAGAACCATTAATAACTATAAATAGTTCTGGACCTATCTCTAATCCTGCACCTATTTTTGAGCTAATCATTAATACCGAACTTTTTTCTGAGTCTATTACTGATCATGAACCAATAATATAGATCATTCCTAAAACCATTCATGATCCTATTCCTCAAACCAGACATAGTAATAGAATTGCTACAGTCACATCCCAATTTTGAAATATGACGGTTCTAGGATGTAGGAACAACATAAAGCTGCCGACACCCATAGAATCCTTCTTTAACCTGTAAATATCACTTGCTATAATATATCTATATCTATATAATTAGTCTATCTGTCATCATCTGTGATCATATCTGATCTCAATAAATCTTATTTATATTATATATTAGTAACTAATAATATTACAGACCATACTAAGTATAGTCATCTCAAAAATTTACATATCCATGGAGCATCTAAAATATATACAAGGAATATATTTACATTATTGTAACACAGCTGGATCCATTGATGAAGAAATCTTAGACCAGCTCTATTCCTGACCTGAAAAGATAAAATCACTAAAAGAGTGAGTATTTTCATACTCAGTGAGTCAATATATATATTATCACACATTAAGCTAGGTAGGAAACAACAAATGAACAACAATTGACTCATAGATAGCACACCAAAGGACCAAATCAAGGAAAATGGTTTATAGACATCAAATATAGATGTATAGGCACTGGAAGAAATAATAACCATGTATATATAATATATATTGGGCCATAAAATGCATATCATTATCAATATAATATGTAAATAGCATAAGGTGGATAATACACTATGGCCAAGACCATAACCCTTCCCAGCTAGGGTATCATTGAAATTTCATTGTGCACAATGCTGATGATATTTACCCACTACCCCATCAGTAAGGTAGCTCTGTTATACAAACATTAGAATAGGTTAAAGATAGCAAATAAGATATCAAATAGGCAAGAAAATCAATAAGGTTTAATTTATGTAACTTTAGCTCAATTGAGCTGTTTAGGTAAGTAAACACATTTAGGATCATTATCCTTAACAAAGGAACATTATAGAATAGTCAAAATTCCACAAAATTCATTTAGGATATAAGTTCAAAATATGTCAAGAAGGCATATTTATACTTGTGACAAAGAAAATCACCAATTTTAGCAAATTTGATAATAATTGGTTTCTTAAGGAAATTAACAAAGGTCATTTCGTCGAGCACTTGGTGTGTACCACTTTAGAACCAAATAAATATAGTTTTGGGTTAAATTGATCAAAATCCAAAGTTCACAATTCAAGCCCCAATGGCAACAAACATAAAGGCATTACCAAACATGGTTTATAAACATCAATAAACAACACAATCGGAGCTTGAATTCAAGGAAAATTCAAAGGAAACTCAAATGAAATACTTTGGCCAAAAAGTTGCAAGAATTTAAATGGATTGAAATTGATCAAACAAAGGTTTAAACATGCATAATAATATACATATAACTCACCAGAACTGACAATTCGATCGTTTACGTGATAAAATGTTGATTTGCCTATAACAGGCAAAAGCAGTATTCTTCAGTTTCCTTCAATTCTATAATCAATTTCACCATACATTTAGATTTAAATGGATTCTAACTAACATATTTAAACATTAATTAGAATTATGGAATCCTACCCAATAAATTCATTTCAAACATAAACCTAGTTTTAGGTTATCTCTAATTTCGATCCAATTTTGAAATCTATCGATCTAATTATGTTTCTAGACACTTATGTAACTTAAATGAATCAAAATAATGAAGAAAACATCATCCTCACCTGAATTCTTCAAGTGGCCGAAATTTAGGTTTGGAGTTTCATCAATTTCTAGCTTGAATTTCTTGAAATTTTCGATGGAAACTAGTTTAATCGAGTTTTCTATCGATTTTGCTTGAAGTTTGGATGAAATTGGTGGAGTTTTGGATGAAGGAGAGTTTCAGATGTAACAATGGAGGAAGGAGTAGAATTTTCTGATTTTTGGAGAATTAGATGGCTATTTATATTAATTAACTTTCAGCTAATTTGATTTTTTCTCCCGACACTTCTCGTATTAGTATTTTGAACCCGAAACTTATAACTATTTATCTTTTTATCCCATTTCAATTTTAAAATAATATTTCTTATATTTCTCCAGCTTATGAGTCTAATATTGATATTAAAAATTTAAAATTTTGAACCCGTTCGTTAATCAAAACGTCGACGTACTTACTTATCCATCAGGTCGATTTTTAGCAATTTGTCAAATTGCGCAAGTATGATATTCTAATGTCCAAACTAACTTTATTTATGCTTAAACAATATATATTCAAGGTTATATAAATGAAATTTGAGGGTGTTACAACTACTAAACCAAAATAATTAAAAGACTTTGTGTTTACAGCTTAAACCAATGCTGACAACTATAATAATTGATCAAAAATTTAAACCTAAACCTAGACAATATTATCCACTTAATCTTCAACTTTTTTCTTTTCTTAATATTGACACATCACACATTGGAACTTTTGCAAATGTATATGCTAGCTATTCATGAACCTCATTCTTACAATCAAGCTAAGCATAGTCCTTGTTGGCAGCAAGCAATGTTTAAAGAGTTACAAGTACTAGAACTTAATGAGACATGGGATATAATAAATCTTTTTAAGGGTAAGAAACCAATAGGTTGTAAATGTATATATAAGGCTACATATAACCCTAATGGAAAAGTGTATGGATACAAAGCGACGCCAGTGGCTAAAGGATTTAATCAAATGGTTGGGCAGGATTAAAATGAGGATTTTCTCCAGTTGCTAAAATGGTGACTGTCAAATTATTTTTAGCCATTTCTACTGCAAGAGATTGGTTTGTTTATCAAGCAGACATAAAGAATGTATTTCTTCATAGATTTTAGATGAAGAGGTATATATGGTGTTTCCTGAAGGATATGATGTTGGTGCTGGATCAAAGGTCTATAAACTTAAAAAGTCCCTCTATGGCCTTAAACAGGCTTCTAGGTAGTGGAATATTGAATTCGCTGCCAAACTTAAGCTTTTTGGTCTCAATAAGTCCACTCATGACCACTGCCTATTCACCAATGACACTTCTACTAGTTTTTTAGTTATTCTCATCTATATAGATGATGTCATGATTACAGACAGTAATAAAAAGTAGATTTCTAATTCTCAAGCTATTTCTAGACAATCACTTTATCATTAAGAACTTAGGGCCTATTAAGTACTTTATTGGATTAGAAGTTGCTAGAGACAATACATGCATGTATATAAATTAGAGGAAGTATATCATAGATATACTTTAAGATGCTGGTCTTACTAGTGCCAGACCAGCCCTGTTGCCATTTCCTACTGGTTTGAAATTTACAGAAGAAGGGTCAGCTGCACTAGAAGATCCTAAATCCTACAGGAGACCAGTAAGCAGATCACTATATCTTAACCTTACAAGACTAGACATCACCTATGCCTCTCAACAGCAAAGTCAATTCATGTATAGTCCTTAGCAACATCACTTAGAAGTAGCCCTACATATTCTCAAGTACCTTAAAGGTTGTCCCTCTACTGGCCTCTATTTTCCCAAAGCCTTCACTTTCACACTCAGCATTTACTGATGCAGATTGGTTGCTTGTCCAGTAACAAGAAAGTATCTAACTGGTTTTTACATATTCCTAGGATCCTCATTATTTTCATGGAAAACCAAAAAGCAAACCACAAACTCAAGGTCATCAATAGAAGCTGAATACAAAAGCATGGGTACAATAGTTTAAGTTACAGTATATGTCCTACCTTCTCATAGAATTCCATATTCCATTTACTCTTCCAATTCTCTTTTATTGTGATAATTAAGCTGCTATATATTTCACTGCAAATCCTGTTTTTTATGAGAGAATAAAGTATATAGAGATTTATTGTCATGTTGAGAGAAATAAGATTAAAGAAAGCTTTATTCATTCCATACATGTCAGTAACAAAATACAACTTGCTTATTTGTTCACAAAGTCTTTATCTTCCAAAGCTCATCATATGTTATTGTCCAAGATGGGACTATTTCTTTAGCCTCCATCTTGAGGAGGGATATGTAAGTATAACTTATTATATTAGGTTTAGAAGTAGCAGATTAATAATTGTAAATAAATGCACATGTCAAATATATACTGAGTTGTTTTTGTTTGTTATATTCTAGCATTAGTTTTATATATAGGTTGAGTATGAGTACTGTAAAGCAGTGTTTTTTTTTTCTTTGTATATATAGTTTTTCTCTCTCCTTGTAATTACTTAGATCATTAATAATAAATAGAATAGAAAATTTATCTCTCCTCTTTCTTGATTAATTAGGGTTCTTTGATTTGTTCATAGATAACGAGAAATTATATCAAAATATAAACTCTCATGAAATTCCAATAACTTTCAAATTTGAAGAAAATTATTAAGAGAAACACTTAAAAATATAACTAATAAAAATTAAAATTAAAATTAAAAGAAATAAAATAAACCAACATCATCAAGTAATATCTCACTCTAAAAACCCTTTTCTATTTCATGGTTAAATTTATTATCATACATTTACTAAACATATTTTTCTAATCCAATTAAAAATAAGTCATGATAATTGAAAATATAAAACAAAAATATTATGAAGAAAAATATACTTGTATTATTAATAACTTAAAATTAA
Organism: Aleurites moluccanus; assembly: GCA_948193065.1. Lineage (NCBI taxonomy): Eukaryota > Viridiplantae > Streptophyta > Magnoliopsida > Malpighiales > Euphorbiaceae > Aleurites > Aleurites moluccanus. The sequence goes on along the minus strand of CANXYC010559491.1, from coordinate 5,792 downwards.
AATTCAAACCCATAAGATAACGAGTGACTCAATTATTAACTAGACTATTTTGATCAAATTAAAATTTCTATTGCATATAAAGTAGAAAAATAAAGTGTGCAATTCTTAAAAGAAAATTGTAAAAAATCCACCTATTATACCACTTCTTATAGCAATATTTTATATGTGATTATAAAGTAAGATAATAAGTGTATGATCATGACATGACCCAAAACATAAACATTCATGAAGAATTTGATTGCTCTTAGGAAAAAAAGGGTTTTTCCTAACATCAGTTTCAACTCTCATAATTAAAAGTGATAACCTTAATCTTTTTAAGCAATAATTTAATAAATAGAAAAAAGGTAAAGGCACTAAACTATGGATGGTAATAGGTATAGTGACCCTAAATTGAAGGGCATGTAGAATAATAACTTGGGACAGTGTCCAAATTCTAAAAGGCAACTTTTTAGGTGAGGGAAGGACCATTTGGGTATCTTGAAATGCCACGAGGGAAATCAGGCCCTTGTCTTACTCTTGCCTCCAATGGGTGTTGTTGGGTGTGTTTGGTTGCCTTTTTCAATGATACTGATGTTGAAGATCTTCTAAAAGATGGTCATGTCTGTTTTGGGTAAACCAAACAGCCCTTCCCAAGAATATTATAATATTATTCATCTTTTTAACTTACCCACGTAGTTAGCACAGTATGAATAAAAGAAAATTCGTTGATTAAAAAATTAATTAGTAAGTTAAAAATTTTATCTTCTCATTTTAAGTTTTTTTCAGTTTTTTTTTTTTTTTTTAAGTATATTGAATATTGGAAAAGAGAAATTGATCAAAAATTTATTACTCAGTGAAATATATGTTTATCGCTATGTTATATCTTGCTGTGCAACTTCTCATTTTAAATTAGGGGAGCAACGTTAACACTCACTTTTTAATTTTTGACATTCTCACTTTTTATTTTATTATTAAATTTGATACTCTTTTTCATTATTTAGTTAATAATTTTTATAAAGAAATAATGTTTAATTAAATTTTATTTTTTACTTATTATTCTTAATTTTTATATATATACATTTAAAATTTTGATAATAAATTTAATTTATATATATATATAAGAAGATTTAAGTAAAATATTTATTTTTTAATTTTCATAAAAAATAAAACTTATGTACTAAAAAATAAAAAAGAAATTCCATTAATTATATTTTTTATTGCATAAAATTGATATTTATACATATATTTTTTAAAAACATATTTATTAAATATAGAGTTTTTGTATAAAAATTAAAAAAAAAAAGTATTTTTACATATTATAAAAATATTTTCTTTTACTTTTTAATTTTAAATTTTGATGTGATCATTTTATTTTTGAGCAAATATTTATTTTTAATTAAATTTTAAATTATAATTCTACTAACATTTTATTTTAAGAAAAAAAAAATAGTTTTTTCTCATTGAAAATATTTTAAAATATATTTTTTACTAAAATATCTTAATAAATCATATATATTTTTTAAAATTAAATAAATTATAAAATTAAAATAACAAATAAATAATCAAATAATCATATGTATACTGTTACAATTTTTTTTTTTAAATTGTTACATTATTTTCAAAATATGTTGAGAAGTATTAATATTTTCATTTTTTTTATTTGCTTAATTAACTTTCTTGATAATAAAAAAAAATTTACTTTTAAAATAAAAATTAAATAAAATCTAAAAATTAAGAAAATTATTTTATAACATATAAAAATAAAAAAAATTATTATGATATTTTCTTATGTAAAAAAATATATATTTATTAAATATAATTTATAGAATAATATTTTTCTAAATGATATAGGCAACAATATTTCTACATATTAAATGTTACAACAATAAATAAATATATAAAAGAAATGAAAAATAAGTCTTTATTTCTTATAAGAATCATTAATTTAAATGAAATAAGAGTATTATAGTCAAATTTAATAATAAAAAAGATAATAGAAATATTAGAAATAAAAAAAAAGGAGTGTCAATATCTCTCCAAATTAATTTTTAACTCAATTAAAATTTTTAAATAATACGTTACTAAACGACTTAAATTTAATAAGTTATAAAACTTTTAATTTTAATTAATTCAATTGAGATTATTACGATAATTTATTATTAAATAATTTAAAATTAATAAGTGTTTTGAATTTTTTTAAAAAAATTATTAAGTGTTACAAACCACCATCTTAATTAGTTTACTAATTAACCAACATCAATTATTTCATTTAAAAAAATTTTACAGTTAGATAGCAAAGAGAAAAAAAATATTGACTAAAAAAATGACAAAATTAAAAAAAATTGATTTGTGTCAACCCATTTGAAATAATTTGATATGCAATTTTTATTTTGGAAAATCAATAAATTAAAGTTAAATCATTTTTTCGTCATTGATTTTAAGCAATACTATTAGTGAGTCCCTCTCTTTTTAATAATATATTAAAACATCACTAATATTCCACCCGGTTAATCACTTAATTTCTCCATTTATAATTTTATCATATTTCATTCAATAAAAATTAAAAAGATATATTTACCCTTTATTTACATTATCAAATGACTAAATTATCCTTGTCTTCAACCTACTACCTTGATTCTATTTCTCCTCTCTTATTCACCGCCACCACCACTACCACCATCTTCATGAATTAGCTTTATGCACCTTGAAGTTGATGCAAATTTACAAGTTTTAAAATTTATGGACCTATTTAACCCTGTAAAAAAGTCAAAATCAAAGAAATTAATCACTGGTGATATTTAGTTATTGGCTTGACTTAGGTCTAGTCTAATGGAAAACATAGCAACAATTCAAACTCATTGCCTTAACGATGACCAATGTCATATTTTGGCCAAATTCCTTTATCTAGACCTATATTTTGCCAAGTTAGGATTTTTATTCATTTTTTATAATTTTTCTTTACTTATTTACTTTTGATAGAAAACTTATTTTTACATGTCATTTACTGCATTGTCTTTATTATGTTTTATTTCTTTATTTATATAAATCTGGTGATTTTTTTTTTTTTTTTTGGATAATTTACCATATTAAACTCCTACAATTTTTGAAGGCTATTTCATATAAATATTCTATAAGCCTTAGGATTTGAGACAACTTATAATTTAATATAATTTATCTTTCTCTTTAAAATATAACTTATTCCAAATTTTGGCATTCTTTTTTAATCAACGATTTTTGTTATAATATGGTATTCAATCTCTCTCAAGGAGACCAACACAAAGTCCTCCCCTAACAATATTGAGTGCCACTCCAGTGACAGCCACCGTCGACCACGAGAACATCAAAGGGATTTCGCAACACAAGTGCCAATCAAAACCTATCAGTAGGAAGGCGAGAGAGATCATTCAGAATGTGACCACTCAAAGAATTATGATTGCAACTCCAAAATTTCAAGATTAAAGCAACTGCCAAGCTTTGGTGGAATCAAACTAGAAATGTGATTATTTGACAATGAAAGAACAACCAATGACTTGAGAAACCCATAAGTTGATGGAATATGACCAAACATGGAATATGAACTGAAGTTTAAGTAGAGTAAACCCATCAAACTACTAAATCCTTCGTGAATATCTCTAGATAATATATTATTTTGCAAATAAATGACTTGGAAGATTTGGAAACCCAAAAAACTCATATATGCCATGTAGTTTATGCATGCTCAAACCAAGAGTTGTTAGCCTCAATATATTTCCCAAACTAGTTGGAATTTTTCTTATTAATTTTTTGGACAAAACTGCAAATGCACAGATTGTTAGCAAGTTAAGCGTGTAAGTATGAGTGTCGATCCTTTGAGAAAGGAGCTTGTCAATAATCAACTATTAACTTCTTCTATTATTTAGAGAAACAAATTGAAATTGCATATTGTAAATTAATTAAAATTATGCTAACTTAAAATTTGAATACTAAAACAATAGTAATTAAGCTTAGGATTTAGATTTCATTAATTGGGTACCTATGAGTTTCTATGTTTATCCTTAATTGGGTTAGCTTATTTGAATTAATGATCAGGTTTTCCTAATTTATGTAAAGTTTTCTCTCAAGACAAATTATAAATATTTATGTTAATTTTAAGTCTACTCTCGTCATCTTAAGCAATTAACATAAACTCATTAAGTTCTTTAGTAAACCTATTAATTGATCACAAAAGAGTGTTCTTATCTCTAAGCAATATGTTCCTTAGGTCTATTAATTCAATAAACTAATATTATGCTTTCGTTCTTACTACTTTACATAATCTCTTAAATTAATGCAACTAATGGTCAGTTAACTACACTACTTTGAATATATAAAATAATAGATTAATTCCAATGATTCTCCCCTAATTAATTCAAACAAAGTTAATTATAGGTAGACCCAAAAGATTATATATAAACCCTAGATAGAGAAATTAGTTGCACATAGAGAAAGGTAGAAGATACACATAAATAATCAATATAATCAAATAAATAAACACTAAAGCTTTATTAAATTGAAGAATACAAGGTTTGGAAGAGTCTAAGAAGTAAACTATTGATGATTTGAACTCTTCCTCCCAAAACCACTTGAAATATAAAATAAAACCCTCAAACTTGAGAACACCTAAAACTTGGAGAGAGTCTTCAATGATCTCCATGATATAAGATAATCTTCTTATATAGAGCTTGAATTTAGTGTTTAGGAAGGTTTAGAGGTCTAATTAGGAGTAGAGAGATCCCCTAGATAAGAATGGATCTTATTAGGTTGAAATTTGGAAGCCTTTCCCATTAAAAACCCAAAAATCGTGCATCAGCACCTTTCAGAGTTTGCAAGGCCGTGCATGATTTCTTCTTCACAATCTTGATGAGACAGAAGCAAAATAATATGCACGGCCATGCACACCATCCTGCATGGTCGTGCCGTGCAAATTGCAATATAATTTTCCCGCTCTGGTTCTGCCTTCTTTCATTTTGCACGGTCTGATATTCTTTCTTGCACGGATTAGCCTTTATCTTCACTTCTTTCTTACATTATTTTGCCTATTTTGAAATCACTTTGGCTCTTTAGTGTCTTCAAGCTTCCAATTCCACACTTTTAAGCTCTAATCTTTTAAATTTCTAACAAAATTTTAAAGCAAAGAACTCTAAATAAGGTTAAAGAAATTAAAGGAATTATCTTGTAAAAATACTTAGATAAGATGAATATTATATCAAATTGCATCCTAAATATATCTATACATTATGCATTTATCATAAATGCATTTTCACTCAAATTCAATGACATTATCTAACTCAAATTCTCAATATCTGAAGGAATTTCACCTAAGAAAATATTTCCACTAAGATCCAATGTGATTAAATTCCTTAACCCTATAAGTTGCATTAGTAAGCTTTTGCTCAAGCCATTATCTCATAAGCTCCATTCGTTTAATCCCAAAAATAAAATACCTACAAAATCAATGAAAGAGCTAGAGATGAAGTGGGAGGAGACATAGAAGAAATATGTCACAACCTATCTCGGAAGTCGTGACGGTTCTAGGGTACGGGTGATGCATAAGCAACCAGTACCGTGTAGAACCCCTTAGACTATCTATAAGGCATGCTACAAACAAATATCACCCAAATAATTATAAAAAATGCTGAAGAAAATTCGACAGCATCTCCTCTAAAACTGGACTATGCCTAAGAAATCAAACAAACAAATAACACTTCTATAACACTCACTTTCATCTCCAACTTTCTGATCCCTCTAGATCTCTATAATCAATCCCAATATCACTATCAATATATATATATATA